>APFE030053258.1:163650-186544 GCA_000404065.3 Pinus taeda | reverse complement strand
AACTGCTAGAGGGCCGGGGGGGTGGGGGGTCCGAGTTCATCACCCGCTGTTGATTTGGGCGGGTGAGATTGTGGCCTTTCACATCTATGCGTTGTTTATTACAAAACGACAAGAATGACATATCAAACAAATCACTTTCATAACTATTATAATCACGGTCTATGCAATGCGATTTAACTAATTAACTTAATTAAAACTAATTTGACTGCATTTGCACTGTGCAATCAATATTTAATCTTAACTTAACTTACTTTATTTAGCTCTACTTTAACCACAATTACACTGTGTGGTTAAATGTTTAAACTTAACTAACTTTATTTATCCAAGTCTAATCACGCTTAAATGGCGTGCTTAAACCAATTAATCCTACTTATCCTTTTCAACTCTAATGTGGCATTTAAACTAGCTGCACATCATTCTAAAGGTATTTCTCATGCATATTTTTTATTTTGGAAATGCAATGGCATTTAAATTTGCTCACTTATTGGGGTATTTTCATTTTTTTCTATATATTTATTCTCTTTCATTTTTTCACATATATCTATTTTTTCTTGTGTCCCCTTTCTTTTCTTCTTTTTCTATTTTTCTTTTTCTTGGAAATAATTTGCAAAATGAAAGATTATTTACAACAATCATAATCATGAAAATTGACAGATAATCAACTTATGATCTTATAGATTATAGCACCCTATCATACTCGATGAAGTAAAACATGAGGACGAGCATTCAAGTTTTACAGAAGGTCCTGCAAAGTTGGAAGGGCCTTATGAACCAGTTGTTGTTCTAGAAATAGGAAAAATACCAGCATGGCTTAAATCTACATTGGAAGAAGCATAGGGACATGCAACTCCTAATGGCACATCTAGAGAAATCAAGAGACCTAAGAGGTTCTCTAGCTATGCAACTATCATGACTAATCTGATTGATGCAAAACTTTCCACTTATGAAGAAGCAACTAGCCAACAGGGATGGAAGGAAGCTATGGATGAAGAATATCAGTCGATCATGAAGAATGATGTTTGGGAGATTTTGCCACGACCGAAAGAAAAGTTGGTGGTAACTTCAAAGTGGATATATAAGATCAAGCATGCTGCAGATGGGAGCATTGACAAGTACAAGGCACGGTTTGTGGCTAGAGGATTCTCTCATAAATAGAGAGACGATTGTGATGAGACCTTTGCTCTAGTTGTCAAGTACACCTCCATTAGATCTAACATCTCTCTTGCTGCTTCGATGGGATGGAACGTACATCAGATGAGTGTGAAGACTTCTTCAATGGTGTGATCGAGGAAGGAGTGTACATAGAGCAGCCTCAAGGTTTTGAGGTGCATAGAAAGGAGTCTCATGCTTATAGGTTAAAGAAGGCCTTGTATGGACTCAGGCAAGCTCCAATAGCTTGGTATGCTCGTATCGACAACTATCTGACGAGATTGGGATTTACCAAGAGTGAAGTTGATCCAAACCTTTATTTTAAGGTTGTGAAGAATGCACCGGTGATCCTACTTCTATATGTTGATTTGTTTTGTTTTTGATAGGTGTTGGGCCTTTGATTGTTCAATGTAAGAAGCAGTTGGCTTCTGAGTTTGATATGAAGGATCTTGGGTTGATGCTTTACTACTTGGGATTGGAAGTATGGCAAAAACTTGGCGAAGTTTTCCTTGGTCAAGGAAACTATTTGATTGAGATCCTTTATAATTTCGGTATGATGGATTGCATAGCCATGGCTACTCCCATGGTGTTGAACTTGAAGAAGTTAAGAGGCTCCGAAACCAGTTTGGTATATCCATCTTTGTACTCGCAGTTGATTGGTTCACTGATGTACTTGGTTAACACCGGGTCAAACATTTGCTTTGTTGTGAACATGTTGAGCCAGTTCCAGGTTGAACGAAGGCATGAGCATTGGATTATAGCAAAGCGCATTCTGAGATATCTTCGTGGCACTGTGAATTATGGCTTGAGATATGTTGCAAATAGGGATGTACAACTTCTAGGATATACAGATGCAGATTGGATTGGAAGGGTTGAGGATAGAAAAGTACCTCGGGAGTATGCTTCAGTCTGGGCTCTGCCATGATATCTTGGATGAGCATGAAGTAGAGGTCGGTTGCGCTCAGCACTGCAGAAGCCGAGTACATCACAACTAATGAGGCTTGTACTTATGAAGTATGGATTTGGAAGTTGTTTGCAGGATTGTTTGACGAGAGTTGGAACCGACAATGATATATTGCGATAATCAATGTCGTTTGAAGCTTTTAGAGAATCTTGTGTTCCATGACAGGTCAAAGCATATCGAGATCAGGTTCCACTACATTTGTGATATGGTGCAGAGGAGAGAGATAAAGCTCGAGTATATGTCCACAGAAGAGCAACCAGCTGATGTTTTGACGAAGTCATTGCCTAGGGACAAGTTCATGTACTTTAGAGACAATCTTGGGCTTGTGGAGATTACCCCTCTCGTTGAGAGGAAGTGCTGATATGTCTGCAACATGGATGGACATTCTCCCGATAGGGAGAATGAGTCCGAGAGGCCCAGAGTGCTCAACATGTAGTGTTGAGTTAGTGCCTCTCAAAGGAGACCCAATCACACACCAGAAACAATTGTAGTGAGGTTTGTGGACCCGTTCATGCACCAGGAAGGGTGTAGTGAGGTCCTTCAACATCTAGACCCGATCACCAACCAGGGATGGGTTGAGTGAGGTCCTGGACCCGTTCACATATTAGAAGGGTGTACTGAGGTCCTTTCAGAATCTAGACTCGATCACCAACCAGGGGGTTTGAGTGAGGTCTTGGGCTAAAGTGCTCACTAGGAAGTGTGAGTGAGTGCTAGCCATAGTTTTAAAACTTGGACTCCAATTCAGAATCGATTGAGGGTCAACTCTGACTCGGTATTGACTCAGACTAGTTGATTCCAATGACTCGGCTATTGTAAAAAGTACATTAATGAAAAATCATATTTTTAAAGATTTTCATTCATGTTTCCGAACACAAAGCATTAGAATAATAGAGAGAAGACAACACTTGATCAAAGCAAGATCATGAATATATCTATTATATCAAAATGACACCGAGTGCATTGTCCAATACATGTAATATATAGATATCAAAACAAAAGCACATAACTAATGCTGCTCCAAAAACCAACTTCTCAATTCTGCTCCAAAGATCGCTGAATAACCTCCTCAGTGATGCTAAAAAAACCAACTCCAACTGCTCATAAACTCCTCACAAATGCTCACATAAATGTAATGAGATAGTTGTGAGGAAATATGAGGGTGTTGGGTCACCTTTCTAGGTGTGGGAGAAAGGTAGAGGAGCTAGGAAATAGTTTAAACAAAAATATGATTTCAAGTCCGCCTTGCCTGCCTTTTTTCCCGCCACCGAGATTGACCGGTTCAAGTCAGGTTCGATTGGTCCATTACTAAACCGACTGAATTAGTGACCAACTCGGCCGATTCGGTAACAGACCGACAATTGAATCGGATAACTGACCTAGTCAGTCGAGGGAGTGGTATGGCTCGGTCAACCAGGCCGATTCCGAGTCAGACCGACCTAGTTTTAAAACTATGGTGCTAGCTAGTTGAGGTCTCAACATTTTGGCCTAGGTTGAGGTCATGGGGACCGATCACTTTGGAGGAGTGAGTCTTGATATGCTGATGACATTGCCATGGGTTTGGTATCGCCACGGATCTGGCAACAAGAACCGCCGATCGGGCCCCCACAAGATCCAATTTGCCAAGAATTGCCAAAAAAGGCAGAACCGCAGATCCAATTTTCGGATCCGCGGTTCCGTCGAAGGATCGATGGCGGATCTGTATGGGACGCGATTCTGCCTCTAGATCCTTGGGGGGGGGGGGGGGGGCGGTCTTCCAGCAACACTGGCCAAGACATATCACTATATAAAGATAGTTCGAACTCCCCCACTTGGGCAATTTGCATCTCTCTCACAATATAGTTTTGGGCAAGCAAGCGAAGGGCAAGAAGGACGAATAGGATGAAGAGGAAGACAAATTGGTTATGATTCTCTCTCTTATCAACTCACACGTGTGGACATAGTCTCTTTCTCCTGGTTTGTAGTTTTTTTTGGGCATTCTATTTCACAGGGCTGAAATTCTTGGCAATTGCAGGGGCGGAAATTCTGGGGCAACTGGGAGCTGCAAGGAGGCCGAAATTTCTAGGTCAGATTAGGCCAAGTGAATTTTTGGAGCAAATTGGGTGGCTTGACTTGGAGGGGAAGACTAGGTTTGACCATATGTCTAGGTGTATCTGTTGTTGAACAAAATAATTTCTCTATTGAAAAGGTTGCCGGGTTTTTTACCTTTGGTGGATTTTCCAGGGGTAAATCTTGTCTCTTCTTTGTGCATTGTGATCTCTATTGTTCTACTGTTCTTTATGGTTGAATTTCTGAAGTATAATTACTGAATGATATATTGGAATAAAACTAAAAGAAGATCTACATTAAAAGTAATTATCCGTTTTCAGAAAGACTGTGCTAGTTATCATTGCACTTGAAAAATCAACAACATTGACAATTGGTTGAGTCACAAGTGCCTTTTAGACTTGTCCCATGATCGTGTGTTTTTGTTATTCAGGGATAGATGGGTGGATATAGTTCGGATAGTTTATTTCTTTTTAGGTACATGCAGAGGACAAATTAGATGTGCATATGGACAAGTGATACAATTGTAGCGAGTGCTCCATATTTACCGATTTAGTGCAATATTTAATGTTGGGAGGTTGACGACCCCCAATATGTGTGATTATTGTAGTTTTTAATATTATATTTTGCATTATCTAATCATGGATTTGGACATTTTTTGGGGAGATATGCACAGGGTTCTATTCTTAGGCAAATCTAAGAAGTTCCTATTTTAAGCAGCTGCTACTTTTAGTAATTTTGGAGATTGGTTTGATTGTAGGTTGAATTTCATATGAGGACCCAGTTGGAGGATTTGTCTATGATGTGAGTTTTGTTGGATTTCAGCAATGGGGTATTTTTAGTAGGTGACTAAATATTTTGGGACTTAGTATTGTAAGTAGCATCAGTGCTTGATTTTAGGGCTTTTTTAGCACTTGTTTTCATGGACTGGTTGTGTTTTGACATTATCTAGATTTGGCTTGGTGTTCACACATGGAGATGTTAGCAATTTTTGGACACTGTTGAGCCATGGGAGGATTTCATATGATCTTTGCTGAGGAATGCTTGGCCTGGAGGACCTTATTGTTATTTTTAAGTTCTTCCTCCTAAAATTAGCTTATTCGATTATCCTATTTTGAATCCTCACTTATCCCATAATTTAAGGCCTAATTTTAGAGGATTCTCTCCTTATAAATTCGTATGGCTTATTTTAGGTATGAAAAAAATGCACTAAAAGAAGGAATTGCCATATATAAGTGTAATTTCTCTTATGGGTGGTTATTATGGAAAGAGGGTGATCTTTTGAAAGGGTTGTTTTTTCATACACACAATATTTTCACTCAAAAAATGAGTGGTATATTTGGAGTCTACTATTTTTAATTTCCTTATGTTTGCTATTTTATCCTTTTATCTCCTTCATTCTTTTTTCATTTTGGTTGTATATATTGTAACACACAAAGAGAAGAAGGTTTTGACTTTATTGTTGAGATCTTGGTCTTCCTTTCATGTGCTTTTCCCTCCTCCTTTGCTTCCTCTCAGAGAGATTGAGATTGATTGCTAGCCTGGAGAATCTGTGGTGGTGATTGGTTTTGCTGGATTGTGACTGTAACTGCCCCATTTAGCAGAGCTGATTTGTACCTTAGGAATAACACTGTCCAAATCTGTCAGAAATTTGTTCATCCTACAACTTTTGATAATAAAGAGAGCTTTTCTTTGTGAGTACAATAGGTTTTTTATGTATGAAACTTCTATCTTTTTAAGCTTTCATGGGTCATTAATTTCAATATTGATAATCTTTGAGTGATAGGCCTCAGATTATCTCCTGCCCTTTACTTTATATTGTTTTCTGTTTCTCTTTGACTCCATAAAAGGCACCGATTACATATTCAAATATTTGGATTTTGCATTTAAAGCAATTTTTTATATCAAAACATAAAAAAATGCATTCTAGGCATATTAATGTAGGCATACAAGTCATTTTCATTCTGTTTTAGATCAATTACAACAAAATTAGCTTGCTGTAATTTTACTTTTGTTGCACAAATAGAGAGAAACTTTATGTTTTTCAAAGTTTCCGTGCCTTGAAATCATAAAACATATTCAAAAATACATTTAAAGCAGCATTTAGTTTACTAGGAGAGTCATAATTATTGCTGCAATTTTAGTTTTTAGCATTTAAGTCAGCGAGTTTCCATCATGTATTTGTGTTGGGTTACATTCCCAACATTAATATAATTATCTGCATAGGTTTCTGTGCCATTTTCAGCTTCTAAATGGTAATTACGGTTTGCTGTAAATTCTGTTTTACTGCTTTCTAAGTGCCTTTTGTCATAGTGTAGTTGCATTAGATTTCATTGTCTGAACTATTATGGAATGAGGGTGATATTTTTGAAGGTTTGTTTTTTCATACACATTATTTTCACTCAAAAAATGAGTGGTATATTAGAGACTACTAATTTTACTTTCCTTATGTTTGCTATTTTATCCTTTATCTCCTTCATTCTCATTTTGCTTCTATATATTGTAAATTTGTAACAAGCAAAGAGAAGAAAGCTTTCACTTCATGTTGAGATCTTGGTCTTCTTTTCATGTGCTTTCCTCTATCCCTTTGCTTCTTCCCAGAGAGATTGAGATTGATTGCTAGCCTGAAGCATTTGTGGTGGTGATTGGTTTTGTTCGATCGTAACTGTTACTGCCCCATTTAGCAGAGCTGGTTTGTACCTTGGGAATACCACTGTCCAAATTTGTCAAAACTTTGTTCATCCTACAAATTTTGATAACAAAGAGAGTTTTTCTTTGTGAGTACCACAGATTTTTTTATGTATGAAACATATCTTTTTAAGCTTTCATGTGTCATTGATTTCAATCTTGACAGTCTTTGAGTGATAGACCTTAGATTATCTTCTGCCATATTCACGTTCTATTGTTTTCTGTTTCTCTTTGACTCCATAAAAGGCACTGATTACGTATTGAAATATTTGGATTTTGCATTTAAAACAATTTTTTATATCAAAACATCAAACACTGCATCTTAGGCAATGGCCGGTCAAAATTTTACATACCATCAATTGAAATTTTACGTAGCTAGGGATTGTGAATTGAAAGTTACTTTTAGTGGTGTTGCAATCCATTGGGTTATTTATACGATGACTTGAGTGATAGACCTTAGATTATCTTCTGCCATATTCACTTTCTATTGTTTTCTGTTTCTCTTTGACTCCATAAAATGCACTGATTACGTATTGAAATATTTGGCTTTTGCATTTAAAACAATTTTTTATATCAAAACATCAAACACTGCATCTTAGGCAATGGCCGGTCAAAATTTTACATACCATCAATTGAAATTTTACGTAGCTAGGGATTGTGAATTGAAAGTTACTTTTAGTGGTGTTGCAATCCATTGGGTTATTTATACGATGACTTGAGTGATAGACCTTAGATTATCTTCTGCCATATTCACTTTCTATTGTTTTCTGTTTCTCTTTGACTCCATAAAATGCACTGATTACGTATTGAAATATTTGGCTTTTGCATTTAAAACAATTTTTTATATCAAAACATCAAACACTGCATCTTAGGCAATGGCCGGTCAAAATTTTACATATCATCAATTGAAATTTTACGTAGCTAGGGATTGTGAATTGAAAGTTACTTTTAGTGGTGTTGCAATCCATTGGGTTTTTTATACGATGACTGTGTGTATGATTAACCTGAAAGCTAACTTAAATGGTGATGAATCATGTCTGATATTGGTTTTTCTAATGATTTAATGTTTTTCATAATTTATTATTGACCAAGTGCATCATTTTTATGGTTTCTATGGGACCGTAAATAGTCTACAAACTAGATAACTGAGGACATTGATCTATTACCTAGTAATTACCATTTTATGCTGCCCTTAATTCTAATTTGTAGTTTGTTCTTGCGCGGTTAGATGACTTTTTGATGACTGATGACTGATTATGTAGGTTGGAAAAACACTCAGTGAACGTAAGTGGCGTTCTGCATTTAGTGAAGAAGGTTACCTTGACATTGGAAAAGTCCTGTCTCGAATTCAGCGAGGGGTAAGATTAGTCTTTTTATTAGCTTTCAAACCATGCTCTGTACTGGACTACATTTATACTGGTTTTATAGGTAAGCATGTTTGTTGATTAATCACTGCTTCCACCATCTAATTTCTGAATTTTATTTATTTATTACACTCTAACTTGACCAGGCATAAAATGGCTTGAGGTGAACAGAATGTTGGGAATCAGGGTTATTCATATATTTGAAGTGTCTATAGAAGGTGTTAATAGTAAATACCTGTCTCTTATAATCACTATATATCCTTTGCCAAACAACAAAAGGTTGTCTTGCTATAAATATCAAATTTGTCTCAGAAACCTGGCACTAAAGTAGATCATTCGTCCTATTTTGGAATCAGGAATATCATTAGCAAATCACAAGACAAGAATGGTGGATGCACTTGAGAAATGGACCAAACTTATGTGAGACAGACTTGAGCTGCACTTGCTGTCTATCATCATGATTACAAATGAAGATTTAAGGATCTTTATAAGCAAAAGTGAAAGCGACATGATCTAGTTCACTATTGTCAGTACCATTACAACCAGCATCCAGTTCATGGCCATCATCGAAGCGATCTATTAATTCATAATTTTCAATGGACTTCTCAACTTAAAATTGCTTTACTAAGTTGGAAGGGAATTGCAAGCATTATCAAGTTTCTGTGGAGAGCAGATCTGCACATTTTTATCCCCATTTGATCTCTCTTACTAGTGTGGGTGAGATAGATGTCCTTCGATGTATTTCACATAATGAAGCTTCCTGAGATAAGCTGAATATCTGCATGGCAGGCTTCTCCAATTCAAGAGAAGCACCATTATATTTCCAGAGTAGTTGGATGCAACCATCTGCTTTATGTATTAATAGCATCACGCAAATACCAACACCATAATCTATTAGCTTCCGCCATCTGCACCATAAGAGCTGTTGATGTTTACATACAGTGAGATGTCTTCTCAAGTTTCGCCAAACTTCATTAGGAACTGAGCTTCTTATTGTTTCAAAACTTCAAATAAACCTCCCTAAATCTCCTCATTTTGATTGTGGCCTGCTTACTAATTTATGATCTAAGTGATATTTAACTCGAAGTAAGGCTGGTGTAAAAAAATTGAACTTTGTCCACAATTCGCGAACATGCTTGCATTCATCTTTAAGACTCCGTATTTTTGTTTTTGATTTCTTATTTTATTCCATTCTTGCTTCTTGTAGACAAACGCTATGGAGCTTTATCTCCATTAAATTGTTCTTAGAATTGGATAAGGGTATCACACACATTCTTTTTAGCTTCTTCCCAACTTGAATAACCTTGTATACTGCATTCATTTTGAAAATAACTATTTTCAAAAATTTTGGAGCTCGTGCATTCATCCTTAAAACATTAATTTTTGCAACATAATTCAGTTGTCTTCTTTCACAACTAAAAGAAATAGCTGAGAATCTTGTTTCACCAAGCAAGGGATACTTATATTTTGGTAAATTTACAATGCAGATTTAGTGAAGTGATGGGTAAACATGAACGTAGTGTTGAGAATTTTAGCTTGGACAGCAACTTCTGCACATGTTTAATGTGAACATGTGAGAAGTAGATCGAGATATTTTTGAAAAGTAATTCTATTCTTGGAAAAAGTAATTTTATTTTGTAATTGATATTAGTAAAAAGAAAGTGGTAGCCTTATATTTAGCAGTTGAGTCTAAAATTTTATCTCATGCATGACTTAGACGATGAGAAATCTTAAAAATTGATTCTCTGCTAAAAATATAAAGATGGAGGCTGCACTAAATAAATAAAAATAGGGCAAGGTAGATGCTTTCAACACAATTGAACAGTTGTAGAAAGGGAGAGAAAGCAGGTAGTGAGGAAAGAGATGTTTCTAGCAGCATGCAACCCTGTATAATAGTTCCATACAGCCATACAAAAGTTTGTACAGCTGTACCTACTGTAACGTACAGATGAGTACAGTCATATGTACAGTATCACATCTCACATGGATAGTCTGTATAGGTTGTCCTGCAGGTCATATAACAGTTTTTTACTGTTTCTGATTTTTTTCAACTGGTTGTACAAGATCTGTTTAGAGCATTCTTTTGGTATTCGTGCAGTGTTGTTTTGAAGCGAACAATGTTCCTTTTTCAGGTTAATTACTCCATAAGACTTGGAATATGAAGTTATCCATTGAGGATATAAATATTATATTTTAAATATATGAATAAGAATGATGATACAATGAGAGTGAGAGGCTTGCTTATATACCAAGCAGGTGTCTTTTAATGGGGAGTCATGTCTCATTTAGACATGACTCTTCAACTTAATTACTAATTAACTAATCATTATTTATGTTTATTATCATTTACATTATTTTATATTATTCCTATATTTATTCATAACATTGCCTTCCTCTCAAAGAGCTTTGTCCTCAAAGCTTGTTGATGAAAAAGGCTTGATCTCTTCTTCGGGTTCGAATGTCTTTTTGTCTCAAAACAGTCATATGATCTTCTAATTGACAAACAAAATTGTCGCACTGAGAAGGGATCAGATCATTCTAGATTAATCTTCTATGGAATATTCAGATCACTGGTATTTTGTAACGACTTGTCATCATAGGACTGGTCACTGGATTGAGGTTACATCACTCTTCTCTGGAACATCAGTTTGTTGTTTCTGTTCTGAATGGTCCCGATACATAGCATGGTTGAGTTGTCTACTCTCATGATTTGGATGCCGATAGGGAACTTTTTTGGTTTGATTTTCCCTTATTAGGTGTGAACTTTTTTTATTTACTTCAGGTGACAATGTTGTTGAGTTGGTTACTGAATCTTCACTTGGGATGTTTATCATCTGAACTGCAACATCTAAGTGCGTCTTTTCTTCAACTAGTTTGCATTCTTCTTGAGTTATGATATTCACTGGCTCGGTATTCATTCCTTTACCTTCAACTTGGACTGACGACTCCGACATTTCTTTCGTTATAAGTTCTTCTAACTTATTTTCCAATGAGTTCCTATCATCCTTAAGTTTTTTTAATTTGAGTGAGTAGACTTCGATTATGGTTTTTGAGACGTAAAAGTTCCTCATTTTCTGAGTCAACTTTATTTTGGTATTCAAGCTTCTCAGTTTTTAAACACTTGATTTGTTCTAATAACCTTTGGTTAAGGTTCTTTAAGCATAAACTTTCCTCTTTTTTTCCTGATAGATTTTCGTTGAGTTTCTTTTAAAGAGGAAAGTTTATGCTTAAAGAACCTTAAGCACCAACACCTTTGCAAGAAAATGCTATAGCTTTCCCTTTCCCTCTATATGTAGATGCTGGTGCTGGTGGAGTTGGCAGTGGAGTCTGCTATGCTCTAGAAGCTGAAGAACTAGAAGTAGGAGCTATAGGAGGTAGACCACGTCCTCTATTGGTGGCAGTGGTAGCCCGGGCAGGTGGTGTCACCTCCTCCTCTTGTTCCTCGGCCTCCTCCTCCTCCCCTTCCACTACATCCTGCACTAACCAATCATTAGCAGACTCCATGAGAGGCCTCTCGGCCTCAACCCTCCATGCAATAGTGGTGTCAATCTCATCCAATGAGATGGCCTCCATATCAGGTGTCCTCTCAAGTTGCCTCACCCACAATCGAAGATTGTAGTAGACGTAGGCCATGTCATTAAGTTGCTGGGACTCCAACCTGTACAAAGATTATGAAATAATAATTAATAATTATAATTTTTTTTTTGTTTAATGAATTCAAAAATTTATTTGGAAATTTGCAATATTTTAAAATTTAAATTTTTAAGTGTTGACCTGTTGCGCTTCTTGTTGTGTATTTTTTCAAATACACTCTAGTTGCGCTCACATCCTAAGGAGCTACATGTTTGGCTGAGGATTCAAATGACAAGCTTTTGCAGAAGGGGTACCCTAGTACCATACATTCTCCACCATGCATCTACAACAAAATTACAAATAAAATTTTAAATAAACATAAGAAAAAAATGGAATTTGAAGAGACAATGAAATTTGAAACAAAGTTACAAACAAAAAAATACCTGGCATTTTAATCGTCCTATCAGTCACAACCATGTCAAAGCCAAATGTGCCACCTGCCATCTTATATGTCTCAATTACTTTAGATATCTCTGTACATTCTGCTGGAGACCGCACCATCTTCTGGACACAGGATAAGAATCCATCCATGATCTCAGCATCAAATACAAACCCACATGCGTAAAAAAATGCGGGGTTCAGGAAAAGCCCAGCAGTATGAATGGGACGATGGAGTGCGTTGTTCCATCGCTCATCAATCACTCCTCATAGGAGGAGTTGTCTCTGAAACCCCTCATCTCCCTTATCATCATAGTAGGCCCGAATGGTTTCTTTGGCCCCCTCCATGGCCTCATACAAATAGCCCATTGCGGGCTTCTCACCATCAACTAACCGAAGAACCTTTACCAAAGGTTCAATAACGGCACACACCTCCTGCACTCCCTCCCAGAAGCCTTCTTGGTATGAAACTAGTCTGCATACGGCCTCTCCCTTTGGTTTGCGGCTCATTGACAAAGCACACCACTCTTCTGAAAGAAACATTCTCTTCACATCCCACATAGAATTCAAGAGGATTGAAGAAATATGAAATTGGTGGCAAACCATGTAATGGTGGGGCGCACTAACTCTTTGTTGTTGGTGAATCTTCTCATCAAGCTAAGCACAAATGTATGGTTATATATAAATTTTGTAATGCTTTTGGATGACTCAACAATATCTTTGACAAAAGGAATTTTCCCTATGTCCTCCAACATCAAATCAATACAGTGTGCAGCACAAGGTGTCCAAAATAAAGTAGGATGCCTGTCCATAAGCATCCTGCCAGCAACAACATAATTTGTAGCATTGTCCGTTATGACTTGGACAATATTTTCTGCACCCACCTCCAAAATAAACACATCTAGCAAATCACATAAAGTTCTTGTATCTTTGATTTGTGTAGATGCATCAATAGATTTGATAAACATAGTCCCCTTGGGACAACTAACCAAGAAGTTTATAAGGGTTCTTCCCTTTTGGTCAGTCCAACCATCTAACATCACAGTGCATTCCTGTTTGTGCCCATGATGCCCTAAAACTCTCCAATCTTTTGGTGCAGTCAAGCTTTTCATTTTGAAAAATCTGGTCTCTGAAATCATGATAAGAAAGGATTTTGTACCCTGGGCCAACAGTTGCAATAGCATCAATAGCAGGTTGGAAAAATGGATTATTCCTTACAATGCTGAAAGGAATCACTCCAAAGGAGAAATTTTGCCAGCAACTTGTCAGCTTGTTCTTTCTCAGTTCTTTTTAGCATTGAACTGATAGATGGCTGTGAACCAAGTGTGGTTCGAGGAATAAGAAATGATGAGACAACTACCAGATTGGTTGATGTTGCAGTAGAACCAGTGCCACTTGCTTGTTCAACTGACTTTTTTAGTTGCCTCTTCATTTCTTCTTTGGCCTCTCTATTCCGGTCTAAAGTTTCCAATGCTTTCATGGGTCTTTGGATGAGTTCAGGATTTGTATTTTGCAAGGCCTTACATCAAATCCAGGGATTTTTGCAAGGTGATACTTCAATTTGTACACCCCCCCGGACATATGGTGCCCACACAACTTGCAAGTCAAGTGTAGTCTATCATTCAGAGCATTAGGTTCACCATATTCCCAGAAAGGATCCGATTTCCTTGGCATGTTTGATTTTGAACTTTGAAGTTGAAAACTTGAATGGTGTTTCGGTGAAGTTGTGAACTTATGGGAAAATAAGGATTACAATTTAATATTTACAAGTTACAAACTTACAATTTAGTATTTTAAATTTTACATTGTACAAAAACTAAATTTTTTTTTACATACAATTTAAGAAACCCCATTCCAAATCCAACCAAAAAAACTAAAAAAGCAATACATTGGACAAATGTCAAAAACTCCATTCTAAACCCAACAAAAAAAAACTAAAAAAAATATTACATTGGACAAATGTCAAAAACCCCATTCCGAACCCAACCAAAAACATTGAAAAAAACAAAAACAAAGTTTCAAAACAATGAAAACAAAAAAAAATTAGTGCCCATACCGTTTTTATGGAGATAATTGGTCTCCTTCTTAGCACACTCTTTGATTTTCTCCTCTATGTAGTTGATTTAGCTCCAAAATGGCAAGATCTCCAAGCCTCTCCAACGCTCCAAGTCTCCAAACCCCTCCGCGCGCTCTGCTGTCCAAATGAATAAAAAAAAATCAAGTTTTTTCCTTTTAAAATCGCGCTGCTCGAGCCTCCCGCGATTTTTACCGAAAAATCACGATTTTTTTGAAAAAATCGCCTATAAAAAAAGTCTGAGTACTAATTGTGATTTTATATTTTTGCTGAAAAATCGAGAAAAAACGATAATATTGCGATAATATTGCAATTTTAACAACACTGCTAATTACAACAAATGGAACCTTATTATTTCTAATTAACTCAAATGGAACCTTAGGGTGTATTACCTTATTAAATTTCACCTAATATATATATTTTTTACTTCAAATGGAATGCTTAAGGTGTATAGGACAAATGAGCATTATCCTAGAGTGGGGTTTTTATTATGAGACTTATATAATATCGATTTGCACAAGATTTAATGTTTTGGAGTAATGATTTGTAGTTACTTAACGCCAATTAATATGTATACTTTTCAATTTAGTATTTGGAGGGCGTGATTCTTTGTTATATGATGCGACCTCTCAATTCCCACAACAATGATTACTCGACAACAATTTGATGACAATTTCTCAGTCGCTAAATGTACAACGAGATTAATCTCTATACAGAATGTGGCCATTGTGGATGACGACTTTCCCACTAGTTGATAACACAATTCTCGAATTCAGATTTGTACACAACTATCGAGCTGGAATATTTGACAGCTGCACCAAATTCACTTGAGAATGTCGAGGAACTTATTTAATATTTGAACCCCTGACTTGCGCCGACCGTAATTCGTAGTTACAGGTGTAGACGAATGCACATTGATAAGGATCTACAGTGAATGTTGCTAAATGTCAGCGACGATAGCGTTCTGGTGGCTACAACGGCAACAACCAACAAGTAAAATGGTTAAAGGGTCGTGTGGTGGTGTCTAGAGTGCTGCATCGGTGTTTGTCAAGCGACCAGTCGGACAGTCGAGCGATGGTAGAGGTGGCGGCGGCTTTGAGTGTTGGGTATCTTATGGTTGCAGTTACTGGAGCAACGGAAGGCTGATGACGTGCAGAGGTTTTGCTGAGGACCTGTGTCTGTTTGTCTCGTCCAGTTGCGGCAGGTTAGGCAGTTGCAACTTAGGCGTTTGTTACTCGTGCCGACTAGGCAAAGTGTGTTTCTTTTTACTTGATTTTTGTTTTGTTTTGGTTTTTAATATATATTTTTTGTTATGTAACTTTTTTATTTTATTTTTAATATATATATTCTTTCCTATATTATTTTTATACTTTATATTTATAATTTTTTTTGTTCTTTCTGCTTTTTTTTTTTTTAATTCAATATATAATTTTGTATTTCATATATATATTTTTAATGGCCAAAGGCCAACTGGCAAATTAGCGACGGAGAAATTCCAAACGTGTAGCGAAACACTTCAATCTCAATGGAAACAACGTTGACGAAACCTTGTTGGCCAAGGGCCTAGATCAAAGAGCGTGGTTCTGTGTAGTGGTTAGGCAGCCAGAGGATTGAATCGCTTTGATACCAAATGAAGCGAACAAAGTTCCTTCTTCAGATTAATTACTCCAGAGGAATTGGAATATGAAGTTATCCATTGAGGATATAAATATTATATTTTAAATATATGAATAAGAATGATGATACAATGAGAGTGAGAGGCCTGCTTATATACCAAACAGGTGTCTCTTCATGGAGAGTCATGTCTCATTTAGACATGACTCTTCAACCTAATTACTAGATAACTAATCATTATTTGTGATTATTATCATTTACATTATTTTACATTATTTCCTATATATTTATTCATAACATGTTTTTTGGGTAGTGTGTGGATGTTTTTCTTGTAAGTTTTTTGAAGGAATGAAACGCTGATATGAAAGATTAATTACATATGCGTCGGAAATTAATTTGTATGCTTTTGCTGTCTAAGTTCTAGATATTATGTGATTGATGTTGTGGTTTGAAATTTGATTTGAACATTTATTAAATTCAACAATCTACTTGTTTAATTGAGATCATAAGGACATTGGTCTCCTAGGGTTTGAAATTTTCACATGGTATTAGAACTTGATCTTTGATTGAGATTATTAGTGATTTGTTGTAGTAAATCTATTACTTGGAAGATTGAGATTATTAGTGATTTGTTGTAGTAAATCTATTACTTGGAAGGATTAGTGGAGTGAGACTTTTGAAGTTTTTTGATTTGGGAGTTTGGGCAATAGAGCTCATATATGGAAGCACGTCTCTGGTTTGAGGACAGATTGGATGCTGCCTCAATTTCTTTAGCATGAAAGGTTAGGGTTACATTCTTATTAAAAGAGAAAGATCTCTGGGATATTGTCAAAGGTGCTATGACTCTACCTACAGGTCTATAGCAGTGTTTTAAAAATTAGCCGGACCGAATCAGAATCAGTTGAGTTGACTGAGCTGGATCTCTGGCTAGGCTGACTCGGTACAAAAACCGGTTCGGTGGTCGGTCTATTACCGAATTGGTCACTGACTCGGTCAGTTCGGTAATAGATCGACCGACTCGGTCGAGTCTGACTTAAACCAGCTGAGCCGGTCAAACACGACCAACGATGTTTTTTGGAGGGAATTTGGTTTTAGGTTTTTCTGAAGCCCATCTAATCTCTCCCAAGCCTATAAAAGCTACCCAACCCCTTCACATTTCCTCACAACTTTCTCATTGAATTTGTGAAGAGTTGTGGAGTTGGTTTTTGGAGTAGCAGTGAGGAGTTTTGGGCAATCATTGGAGCAACAGTGAGGAGCTTCTTGGGCAGCCATTGGATTAGCATTGAAAAGTTAGTTTGTTGGTGCAGCATTGAGGAGGCTAGAGTCTAGAGGTATTTTTTTTTTCACTTCTAAAATTTTCCTTTGTTTGTGTGGTGTCTACACCAAGAGTGTAGACACCACATATCAATAGCGAGATTGTTATAGCAGCAAAAAACTGATAGATCTAAGAAAAGATAATTCTGAAAATCAGATCTGAATACTAAATTAGTTCAACACCTGCACAATAAGTAGAATAAAAACCAGATTTGAAAACTATATTGACATGGTAAATCAGCTCAGCACTAGCCTGACTGCAGGTAGAAATCAATTCTGTAAAATTCAGATCAGTGTACTCAATATGCAGCAACAATCACAAATCTTTTTATTACAGTGGAAAATGAAGATTATGTTAACCGAAATCAGCTTCTTCCAAGCTTACAATATAAAACTGATCAATGTATCACAAACTCAAAGCAAAATGTTATAACTAGAACACCTTAGCTATCACATCTCACTACTCTTTTCTCTAGCTTGATGCTTATAAGAAACGCACCTCACCTTCCCTTTTAAAGTTTTATAGAATAAGAGAAGGGGGTTACAAGTAAAAACCTAGACTAGCTCCACCCAACAGAGTTCGACCACAAGCGAAGTGCTCCATCTTGACAAGGTCCACCCAACAGAGTTAGGCCACAAGCGAAGTGCTCCATCTTGACAAGGTCCACCCAACAGAGTTAGGCCACAAGCGAGGTGCTCCATCTTGACAAGGTCCATTTTAACCCTAACTCATGTGTCTCACATGTGCTAAGGGTAGGTGGTTACACGACAACTTGTGCCAGGCATGTTTATCCAAGTAACTGAAGTAGTGCAACCCACATGTACAAAGATAGGTACATGCTCACACATTTGCCAAAGTAGATACACACCCACACATTTGCAAAAGTAGGTATGCCCACTCACGTGAAGCACCAACTCCACACAGTTTTATGGAACAACTTAAGCAGTGTGCCCTCCTATTTCAAGTAACTCCAACTGTCCAAAAAAATAAATGAAAAGGGGCTATAAGGTAATTTTCACTCTCGAGTCCCTCCCACTGGTGTGTCCCTCTCACAGCAAGAGTCAAACAGTCTGAGGCCACAATGGGTAAACTAACAAGGCACTCCTTGTTGATGCTCACTTTTGCTTATTCTCAATCAAAGCTTTTGGTTATTTGTGGACATTAACATGATTTATTCTCTGTTTATTCTAGGCTATCTTAGTTGAAGTGTAGTATGTTCAGAATCTTCAGATCCAAAAAGTAAAATCTAAGAATTTGAAAATTATCTATGAAATGTGGAAATTTCTGGTCTATAAATGGTATCTGTTAGTTACAGGTTACTGCTATTGCCTGCATTCATGCTGGTCTCTTTGCTTTTAATGCTTATATGATGGGAGCTAATTTTCTCCATCTGGGGAAGGACAGGGAAAAGTTGGTTGCCACAGAAAGGATTTATATTCAGGAATATTTTTTGGATTAGGAAAATGCATAACTTGGTAAAATCTGTGGTGTGTTCTGCCCACTAGCAGCTTCTTTTCTATGTCTGAAATTGCAATACATAATGATAGGGTATCACCTCGAAGATATCCTGCGGGAAGGTTGATTTATACTGCGGACTGTGGTAAAATCAGGGTGTTCATCCATCGATAAGAGGAGAAGTATGGGAGTTTTTGCTGGGATGCTTTGATCCTAAAAGTAGCTTTGCGGAGCGAAATTCTCTCAGAACACATCGAAGGTAATCCATATTTAGCAACTGTATTGTTTCTGGTATCTGGTTTGCAAAGTAAATTTAGATGTTCAGTATCTGTTACATCTCTTTCATAATATTCAAGTTTTCCCATCTTCACTGAAAGAGTTTCTTCCTTGCAAACATGCTGTAGCTTCCTGTGGCTGATGTAACATTGCTTTTGATTTGGTTTATTGTATTACTTTTAAACTAAGTCACCTGAAACGAGGACACGGGACACATAGGACATGAAAATACGAGTATCCAACGCGTGACACGATGACTCCCCGAAACAGGACACAGAGGAAACATTATATATTATATATTAAAAAATATAAAAAATTAGTGAATTACACTTCAAATATGAAATATATAAAAATTTAGATGATCATGATACAAATTCAATAGACAACTAATGCATATAACCAAAATAGCATTGAGTGCAAATGCAATCCATCTCTAAACCAAAAGTACATCAACAAAGAGGCCCTAAATGTAAACTCCGATATTTGCCAAACTTAATGCCTAATTTTACTGAATGTAAAATCCGATTTTCACCAACCTTAATGCCTAATTTCACAAGTAATTGGAAAGCTAACTGATACTGAAGAAATTTAAATGCAGATAATTACTTGTAAATCTTGCTTGGGTCGATTTTGGCTGTTGTTGCTCCCAAAATGCTACCAAACCGACCGTTTCCTCCCAGCCTACTCTGGGATTAACCTTTTCGGTTCCAGATCCAGAAGACTCCATATTTGAGGTCTTCTGGCCCCTGTGCCCAAAATTCCAAGAACAATTCTTCACAATTCCTCCTCTGTTTGTGACTCTCTCTGTATTTCCTCCTCCCTTCCCTTCACTGGAAAGGCAAAATCGAGACCCCCTTCTATGCCGTATCCCTTCTCCTTATATTCCCCAAAACTATCGTCTCCCAACATTTTCATCTGATCTATATTCCCTGCTCTCCAACATGTGGAAATCCAGAATGGTCTTTTTTCCTTTTTTACAGCCGGTCAATAACATTATGAATTGATTGAGTCGGTTATGTCCTTGTCAAAAGGTTTATTTAAATTTTTTTGTCATACGTACTTTGGACATTGTTATTTGGTTCCTTTAGTTGATATAATGTATATATATAATTAAATTTCTTTTAGTTAATATTTTATTGCTTTAATTCCTTTATATTATATTTAATATTAAAATATATAAATTTTCAATTATAATTAATAATTAATAATTAATAATATAATATAAATATTATAGTTCCCATTTAGTTTATATAATTAATAATATGATAGTTACCTTTTTATTTTGTATAATCCTTTGTATTTACTTTTATTCTGAATAATATGTTAATTATATATTATCATGGTGGTATACATAGCAAGTAATCACCTCAATATGTTTATTATATTATGGCGAGTTAGGTATTTACTCAGTGCGTCAATAATTTATTCATTGCACTTTTCATAATTAGTTAGCACGTATACTAGTGCAGTGCATGTGATGCATGCATATGTAGCTATCATATACATGTCTCATATGCATGCTAATAGTCATATTCTATCTGTAATCCGAGATGGGTCATTACACTAAATGGCCTGTACAGTCCAAAAAAATTATGCTACAACTAATAACTAGTACTATATATCATCAAAATCATTGTCTATATTGGGATTCTCATCATCAACATCACTAGCTAAGCATTAAAATAAGATAGAAGAAACTTAACATGTAAAATTGAGATTCTGTTTGAGTGATGGGTCCATTTTTACTGTGGTCATGGTAGAGGAGTTCAACAATCAATGTCACGAACACCAAGATACATAGAGGGCTTGGTCCTTTTAATTAAATGCTAGTTGCATACCCTCATACATGACAAACTGCAACATAAATGTTGTAATCCCTGCAATCTTGAAATCCTGAAAACTGTTAAGTTTGCTGGTTTTTGAGTGCGATCTGAAATTCTACTTTCTCCATATGAAATCCAATGAGGTTGAAACCACTCTAAAACATCTTGAGTCATTTCGTGGTAATGTTAAAAATTTAAGTAAAAGGATTTTATATTTCATTTTCATCTTTTCACTGTAAGAATTTAACATTACCATTAATAACATTAGTGGGGCTTGGACAAATCCACTTCCCAACACTTGGAATCCCTTCTAACATTGCTTAATTTCCCTTAGCTGCACTTCAAAACCTTTGAGAGCTCCAAAATTGTGACTGAAATGTGTGAGAATAAGACAATAAATCGATTTTGGGATTTTTTTTTCACATGACATGTGTCCAAATTTCAGGACACCAGTAGGGCATGTGTTTGACACGAGTCAAACTCGTGTCCTACGAATAGGACATGAGTCAAACTCATGTGGCACATGCAAGGTTTGCGATACATGGGGGGGGAAGGACGTGTCTGGTGACTTAGCTTTTAAACCAATATTTCCTGAAAAAGAGATGCCCAAATCTAATAAAGTTATGCCAAAATGTGATCTGAGCAATAAAATTGTCCTCCACCAATGAGGGAAATAAAGATTAGGGTTATGCCAATAGTTACAAAGCAATATATCTCTCATCCAACCTGAGGCTGCATTGTCCATGGGTGGCATGTTTGTTAACATCCTTTTGTGTGCTATGATTGAAGAGAGGGAGTCCCACCATCTGTAAACAATTGTTAAAGGGACAACACAAATTTGTGTTAGCCTGCTGCTAGTTTCCTTTTCTGCTGTCTGGGTGCAGCCCTGAATCCATTTCAAACAGTGGAGCAAAAGATTTGTTCAACACGTTCCTAACAGTATTTATTGGACAAACATAGATAATTTCAATTAAGATAATTTGATGGATTAATAACAAGATAGCAAAGTTAGTGCATATGGACCTGTTGACCCCGCCGCCTACACCTACCTATAAGTCAGTGAGAAAAGCCTTCAACCCCACAAGGTGTGGTTGGTGGCAGGGAACTTAGAGAAGGGGCTGTCACACTAATCCTGACACTCTACGTTTGAGCTATCTGCTAGGTTAGCTAAGGGGGGTAGTCCCCAATGAAAAGTTAAGTTAAAAGATGTGAGTTTCTAGGAGAGTGTTATAGTGAAAATGGATTACTTTTAAGGATTTATGGGCAAATATGAAGTGAGAAACTTGAAATAACAATGCCAATCATTAATATGATTAAAAACCTTAAAACTAGTGCCTTATAAGGAATTTGCTCAACATTTTAAAGATATATTTGCTCAAAGTAAAATGCAATGCTCTCAAAAGAGAAAACAAAGTAACCCTGAAATGTAAATAAGAATTGTTAGCACAAGATATGTAAGATACAAAAATGCTTTTGAGATAATCAACTTTCTAAATCAAAACATGTGAAACATATCTTGCCAAAACCCAATAATTAGTAATTAACTTGGAAATGTAAAAGAAAGGAAGTGCTAAACCAAGACATCAATATGCAATTAGACTTGAAACATGAAAATAAAGCACTTGTTGAAATGATTACAATACTTTCTTTTGGAATAGACTTTGCATATGAAAACTCAAACCATCAAGAGACAAGTAAAGTAAATGTAATGGAAAGTGCTCTTAATTAATTTTATTAATTAGCTCTACAACAAGATTACAATTTAACTCTTCAATCCTCAGACCTCACCCTCGTTCAATGATATGGATGTCATAGTGAGGAGTCAATAGAGGAGTAGAGGATCCCTAAGATGTCTACTTCAACCAACTTATGTTGGAGGTAAAATTTTAACGAGGCTTGGGGTCTTCCTACACTAAAATGCCTAGATGAAATGAAAAATGTGTTAATTCCCCAAATTAAAATAATGATACTGATCTGGATTTAAATAGGAACGCAATAAAATACAGAGATAACCATATACTCAAAGATGTAGCGGAAATGATACTTCATTTCATTAATGGAAAATACTAAAATATGCTTACAACCAGAAATGGAAATAAACTAGCTAGGGCGATGGTA
>APFE030053258.1:147672-163630 GCA_000404065.3 Pinus taeda | reverse complement strand
TTCTGATGGGCTCTTGTAAGGCATTCTTTCTGCAGATGTAACCAAACTTTGTCGCCCACCTGAAACTTATGTGGTACCCCTGTGGGTGAGGAGAAGTTGTTCCTGTGTTCTGTCATGACTGTATCCCTTTGTTGCTGCTGCTGCTGCGTAGAGGAACCCTTTGTGGAGGTCATGGATGTAGCAACGATCTTCCCCTTACTTTGGAAGCGAGCCAGACAGAAAATAAATTTCCTAGTCTGTGATATGAGCTTGCTGCCTTTCTTAGCAGTGATCAAAGAGGTGGCAGTAGGTGGGGCTACCTCTGACATCCTGTATAATGAATTACTCAAAGAAATAATGACAGCACGAGGCCTTGACTCATACACAGCATGTTGCCTCCACAAGTATGGCTGGCCTAATAATACATCGCAAACATCCAGAGGTGTAACATCACACAATATATTACTTGCCAAATCCACTTGGATCATATACATTCAAATGCTTCAAAGATATTGATTTGGAATGCTTGAAAATGAAATAGTGTTCAACATAAGTTGCAATTATAACTTCAATTGGAGGAATAAAATTAGCTTACAAGTGTTGCATATATTTCATCAATGAATCAAAATGATACAAGTAATTTGTTTGAAAGTAAAATTTGTTTTAAATAGACAATGACAATAAATTGCTCCAATATTCAAGATAACAATGTAGCATAAAATTGAAGCATGTATTCAAGTGCTCATGAAACAATTTACCAAGATAAATGGAAACAAATCAAAGTTTGTTAAGAATATAAAATGCTTGCATGTAAATGATGAATTGGCCAAAGTAAAGTGTAAGCTTGTAGCTCCAAGCAATAATGAGAAAGAAAATGCAAAGCTCAAATGAAATTGTAACAAACTTTAACTTAATGAAATGTGATAGTGTGGTTGTGTTAATTCCCAATTAAAGCATGCATGTAAGCGAATGAAGTATGAAAGCTTAAACCATGCAAATGTCAATCCACCCAAGAGAATCTTCCCTCTAAATGGGGAGATAGGATACCATGGGAGAAATCCCAAAGCTCCCACAAGAAAGTTAGATTTTTTATTAATATTACAATGAGAAGAGGGCTCTTCATAGTTCTCAACTATATTTCAAGGAGAGTCCTCACAATAATTGCTTGAAACTTGGACGCTAGACCTCCTTTCTTCAGAAAGTAGTGACAAGATCTCACAAAACTTATGCAAGGGAAACAAGGTGTGAGTTTCCTCCAAATTCCCATGGCTTAAAGAGGAAAATGGGCAGCCCTCTAGTGAACTCGGCTTGGCCAAAATAAGCCTCAAAAGGGTTCACGACATCCTTGGAAATCGAACCCCCAACACTTGCCAAAGGTCTTGCAAACACTTGTTAGATGTTGTGGGAAGTTGCTTTTCAAAATCTGCCACACAAGATTTAGCAAACAATCCAAACAATGGCTGCAAAATAAGTTAAGTATTAATGGAAAAATTAGCAAGATAAAATGTATATGTACAATTAGAATTTACAAAAGGCTAAGCTAAAGAGTGAGAGTAAGCTCTCCTCTTTGCTTAGCCATCTTCAAGCTCTTAGATAGCAAATGAAAGAAATGAAGTACAATGCTTTTTTTAAAAGAGATTTAAATTTAGAAGTTCTCGGCTTGTGTACAAGCCAATGTTGCAGGAAGCGGCCCCCCCAGTTCTAAGGCCCGAAGCGAGTCTCGTGCGGATTCATACAGGAAGCGTCCCCCCCAGTTCTAAGGCCCGAAGTGAGTCCCGTGCAGATTCATACAGGAAGCGTCCCCAGAAGCGCGCTTCCTCCTGTTTTGGAAGCTTCCTGGACGCTTCCGCCTGTTTTGGACACTTAGTAGATATATTCACAATTTACTACTTTTGTCATAGATTACTCATTAGACTTGTAGGCTTGTGAATTTGAATTTTGAACCTTTTTTGTGTTGGCAGTGACCAAGTGACATATTTTGTAAACATTATTATTTGAATTTTGGACATGACAAATGTTGATAGTTGCTCACTTGCTAGATAAATCATAATATGCTATATGTTTTATGTTTTATAATATGCTTAAAAATTTGATGTATGTTTGTAATCACTAGAATATAGATGGTTGATGTACATACTAGTAATTACAATGGAATCATGGATGCCATATCTATCTTGATTTATGCAAAAATATGCATGTTTTTCATGTCTTCTACAACTAATTTGGGGTATTTTGGGATGTTTGTTTTGAGTATAATATGCAAATAAATATATATATATATAATATATATTATAATTATATATATATATATATATATATATAGCAGACGCTTCCGCAGACGCTTCGCTTCTTAGATTTTTGAAAAATGACACTTCTGCGTCCTCGCTTCCAAAAAACATCCCTGCTTCGTGCAACATTGGTACAAGCTATGTGCTGAAATCCCTGCAAAACCACTTTGTAAGATAAGACTATGAAGGTTCAAGGAACAAATGAGAGCTCCTTTAAGAATGTATCAAGAGTGGGTTGGTCTCTCCAAAGACTTCCCCTCACGCTTGATTCTGTAATCTAACAAAATGTTCATTCTACAAAATTTCAATCAAGAATTAATTTCATATAAATTTAGCAATAAACAATGATGAAAAACTCTAGAGATTTATTTAAATCCAACTAGAGCATTCTATACCTAGAGCATACTTCTAAATCAAATGTCAATGCAAGATAGCTCTACATTAACAAATCTACAAGAGCATATGGAAACAAATTAGATCAAAGCATGAGTAAAAAGAATTATACCAATGCTCAACAATTCATCACACTCGAAAAGGAGGAACACCTCATGAATGAAACTCCAAAGTCTTTATTGATATTTCTGAAAGTGTACAAGGCAGCAACGCTTCCACAAGTACAATAGCTAGTAACAATATTATTACAATGTGAGAGCCCATGGCTCTATCATATAGAGAGTTGCGAGCAAATCCCAATGAAGAATGACAATGACAAATGGAATTGGAGCCAATCCCAATGTAGAAGTGATTAAACAAGTGGCATGAGGTGAGAATCCCAAAGAGAAATTCGAATTTGTTGAATGGAGCTCCAATGCCAAGTGTAAAAATCGAATTCTGGCAAGTGGACCATTTTCTTCTTTCCTTATGTGCCAAATTTGAATTTTATGGTGGAATGACAAGTGTATATGGGTGGTAACCCATGTGGGGACAATTTCCCACAAAATTCTCCACCAAATATTATCCCAAATCCTCCCAAATGTACATTAACTTCACAAATTCGAATTTCCAAGCAGTGTTTTCATTTAATGCCATAAATTCAATTTTATTTGACCATATGTCCTTTCCTTGATTTTAGGAGTCCACATCACCTTAGGACTTCACTTTAACTCCCCCATAATTTTCCACCTCATTTCTACAACATTTAGCACGTGTGGATATTTATTTTTATTCATTTATTTAATTTTTGGCTTAATTAATTACCAGATTTCCCATTAAACTTAGGAAAAGTGGGTTTTGAGGGTTTAAAACACATTATTAACCCCTCAAAGTGTGTCATAGTAGAAAGTTGAGGGTGAGAGATGTAATTTTGATTACTCATACCCCATACAACTTCTGTAGACTACACTTATTACAATTTAAATACAATTTTATTTGCAATTTTTGACTTGCGGTAAATCTAAAAAATAAAAAAATGACTACCTAGACCTAACCAAATTCCATGAAATTTTTTGTGTGATCTAGTATGGTAATATACACCGACTCTAGACACTAAAATGTGTCAGGGGCTCAACCTTCAAACCGTCGCACTGGCTTTGGGGTAAAACGTGGGTGAAAAAACCTAGAAAATTATACGCCTCTAAAAAAGAAGGGATAATTAACCAGATAATAAAATACTCCAAGGTGTACTCATTTGCTGATCGAGTCCCAACATCCTAGGCGTGTTATAGACTCAAAACTCATCATTACTAGTATCACTTATTACAATTCTCCGTAGGGTGTGGAATCTGGGTACAAGAAAGATGATAAGAAGATAGAAGTAGAGTTAAAAAACTCTGTTGATTGACGATATTTGATGGTACAAGTGTTCTCTGGATTATCCTTGGGCATGGAGTCGTCATATAATCATCAGGTGCCACTCGAGTGGTCAACAGGACCTTTGGTTTCATTCCTGTGTAGAGTTTTAGGTTTGACATTCTAGATCTAGTTAGATAGTAGTGAAGAAGTCAATGCATGTTAAAGTGGCCAATTTTGGTGTTCAGTGGCTTTGTAATTGCTCATTTTACTTTAGCACTCATGTATGTTCGAAGGAAGTTGTCGCTGATATCTCAGCCCTTGTCTATATTGGGAGTGGAGCCAAAATAGTGGTATTTTGCCCCTTCCTGTGGTACATAGTCTAATTGATCGGGAATATAATATGAGATGCACTTTTTCAAAAACAGAAATAAAAAGGGAAAGAAATCCAAGTTGAAATTGCCTGTGATAAGAGACTAGATGACCTTCTTTTGAGAATAGTTGCATTGCAACCAACATATTGTTGAAGAAAATGTAACTAGGTTTGGTCTTCATAAAGACATGATCTTTGTAAATGATGTAATAAAGAGAATAAATTATTTTTTGTATATCTTGTTGCATGGGTTTCATGAGCAAGAAATGTAATAAGTCAAAAGACTTCTTCTTGATGTCTTTAGGATTGTCATATGTAAAAGCTTTTTAAGAGCTTATGTAAATGTATACTAGTCTTCAACAATGTGTATCAACCCTCCAAGAACAAGCACACCGAAGTCGGCAAGCTATAACAACGAAGAAATCCTTATGTCGGCTCCAAAATGAATTAAAAGGAAATTATTGAATAAATGGAAGTCATGTCGGCTTGGTTAAAATGACATGTCGGTTCATGATTCACATCGGCTCAAATATATGGAGATAACCACTATAAATACCCTGTCAAGGTATCCGCAAATGTGACACAAAAAACTCTCATTATCCTCTGATTTTTCGATGAGTATAGGGTGCAGGAAGGCGTGGTACAGGTCTCGGATGGGTTGCAGGTCGAATACATTGTATGGGTGCAGGTAGGAGTAACCTCAGACATGTCCCTGCACCTAGCCGCAGACAGTCAAGGCTTCATATGAGACAGGAAGCCGCAGTAGGGTTTGACTGCGCCTTGTCATGTGTTTTAGGTGCAGTCATGATTGCGGATACATGGTGGAGCAGACAGGACCTCAGTTGGATGATTATCCTCGGCACAACAGTGTCTCCATAGTCCTGGTAAGCCGCAGTAATAATATGATCAGTCTTGGATCCATAACAACGAAGGACCATGACAAATTTGGCATGATCACAGTCTCGGCTTATTGCAGTACAGTCAAGGTATATGTATATGAGAAGGATCTCAATTATTAGATACTGCAATGATCCTAGATCTCTGTCTTGGCATAATTATTCTTTGTAGGGATCACAGTGGTCAGATCTATCTATGTGTGTATCTCAGTGATCTCTCGCATACACAGTCTTTGCACATATCTAGATCACAGTTATGATGAGGGTAATATCACACTCTGACCTTGATTAAACCAGGTTGCTATTAAGCATAACAGTCACTCAGTAAAGTAATGATCTTATGAAGACAAGCTCATAATCATGATTATAATGGAGACAAGGAAACCTTATCTCTAGCATGGATATAAGATGGGATCATGATCTCTGATGATCCCATTCAAGAAGAACATCAAGTGAAGATGCAGCAGCAGTATGATGACATTGGCATGGTAGCAGAGAAAAGGATGATCTCAGTAAGGACCTGAGATCTCAAGATGCAATCTCAGTGATGCAGCAGTGGTGCAGATAATGATCTCAGCAGTGTTCGAGAAAGAGGATTGATGTCTTGGTCTTGGAGAGGCAGATTGTGTCAAGGGTCATGGTCTTGGTATTCGTCAATGGAATCTCTATAAGAAGAATTTTACGTGGGTTTTCCTCTCCAAGAGGGAGAGGTTTTAGCCCTGGCAGAAAGCCAGATATTTGTGTTCTTGTCCCTTTTGTTTTTGATGGCAGTTTGATGAAGTAAACACATACTAATAATGAATGGAACATTAAGCTAAGATATATTGTTTAAATGCTTCACAAATTGTTATCATGTTGAAGAAGCATCACCTTAATATGAATGCCCTAGATACTTCAACACATATCAGTGTTTTTTACCTTTTTAATCAAATTTTGTATATATGCCTAATTAAACTGAATGGTATTTCTGGTTTATCCTTTTATCTGGAATAATAATTAGGTCTATCTGTCTCTCCCAATGTTGCAAAATTCGGACTCGGGAATACAATGGCAAGGGTCTGAAAATTGAAAAAGTCATAAAAGTCGGGAGAAAATAAAAAATAATGGCAAAATTAATGAAATCTGGTTGAAAAACTAGTCTGGTTGGAAAACCCGCGATTTGGAGATTTTATTGGGATTTAATCTGGATTTTGGTAACACTGGTCTTTCCAACAAGTTGTCAGCTCGAACTGTTAGTTTCTCATCACATAATTATGGTTATGTTGTGGCATTTTTCAAAATAGAACTTTGACATCTTTGTTTCAAAATGTAGTGTACTTTTTAGAATTCTTGACCTTACATTAATCTTGAATGGTCAGCCTTCATCATTACCCTCAATTTTATGGATTGATATTATTGTTATATGTTTATTCTCCACTCATAGCCGCTAGACTACTGATTGTGTCATATTAATCACCTACTAAAATTTGGCAATGTTAATTTGTTCTTTTGTAGGGCAATATAATATAGGATCTTTCCTGTTTAAAATATGATGGGCTTTTTTGAAATGTATCGTTACATAGTTAAATATCAATTTGCATGTAGCTTGAGAATTGTATATGAAGTTCTCAGGATGGACACATGTGATTCCCTGTCCAGGCTTCAACAAAAAAAGTATCTTCAACTTTTCTAAAAATAGGTATTATGGTTGAAATTAGATTTGCCATATCGGATCTAAAAGTTCAGCTGCTTAAACGACTCGTTGGCCTCTTGAAAAGTTACATGACAACGACGATTCCTCCAAGGAAGAAATGACAATCTGATAACATCCAAAGTATTAAAAACCCAAACTGGGATCAGAACCAGCAGAGGGTCAGACTGGGACCAAACCAAAATTGGACTGGGGCAGGCTGATGATCGGGGATTAGCATATATGTCCAGGCTCCAACAAAAAAAATATTTTCAACTTTTCTAAAAATAGGTATTTTGGCTGAAATTTAGATTGCGAAATCAGATTTAAAAATACAGCTTCAGCTGCTTGAATGACTCTTTGGCCTCTTGAAAACTTACATAACAATGGCAATTCCTTAAGGAAGTAGTTCAAGTTTATCTGACAACATCCAAAGTGTTAAAAGCCCAAACTGGGATCAGAGCTGGCCGAGGGTTAGACGGGGACCAAACCAGAATTGGTCTGGGACAGGCTGGTGAACTGATTTCTGAACAAGTCAAATCCAAATCTTTAGACTGCAAATATGCAAAGTTTTCTGTTGTATATAACATGCAAGCGTGAATATAACAAAATGGCACCAAGTACGACACATCTCGAACAAAATATAAACTTTGATTCTCTGAATGGGGATGTATTCTCATCTGCATCATTCATCTCCACTGCTGGGGATGTATTCTCATCTGCATCATTCTTTGGCTCATATCCTACAAAACCATGGTTATGTAAAATTCCTTTTCACAAAATCTCTTAGTTTTCATTAAATTTCTGAATCTATGTGAGAGTTTCAGTGATGCTTTTTGTCAAACAGTTTGCTATCTGTTAGCTGTAGGTGCACATTTCTCCAATATATATCAAATTAAGTCATTACAGGACCAGAAAATTAAACTCAAGTAGCTATATATCATTCACAAAATATTCAACAAGAAAGACACCACTGTCTAACACCATGTGGTGAGGAACTGAACATCTTTCATCAAAGGGAATGACCCAGAATTACGACAGGCATTAACTCATTCACATACAGGCTCGAAACTATTATAAGGAACATAACTATTATTTGGAACCTGGTATGTACTTCAGCAAGCAGATCTGGAAATAATAGTTGATTCTGGCATTGGATATCGGCTCCCTACAGGCATATGCACAATCAGAATTTGAATCCCCATGCACAGCAGCTCAGCATGTCCATAAGATCAGGGAGTCAGCCTCTATTTAACCTTAATGCAGCCAGAAATATACTCTCCAAGGACTGATGACAAATGCAGCAGGAGAGATCCTAATCTCTGGTTTGAATCAGCTGGACAGCCCCTTTAACTCTGCTCTTTTCTTGTTATGACCCCTCGTCAACACTGTACAGTGAAACTGTGGCTCACTTTCAGTCACAAATATTGTCTTCTTGGGAATGGACTCGACCAGGAAAGAGAGAACAGCCCGTCCCTTTATTCTGACACGCAACTCAACTTTGGTATGGATGGAACTAGCGTTATTAGGACTGGTCCGACTGATTTGAGGCCAAAACCGGTTTGGACTTGTGATCTGAACCGTTTTGGCTGGTTCAGTACCGAACTGGTCAAGAACCGGCTGGTTTTGTACATTGCTGCCAAAGACTCTTTGAACGCAATTTTTATTAATTTTTTAATATTTAACATTTATTTTATTAATTTATTAATATTTAACATTTATTTCATTAATTTATTATTATAATTTTATCAATTTAGTATAAAATACTAGTGCGGTGTATGCGACACATGCATATGTAGCTATCATATGCATGTACCGTATACCTGCTATTATGCTTGCGTTCTTTATATTTATAGATGGGTCGTTACAGCTACATTGGCACTTAAATTTGTAACATTACCATGAAATGACTCAGGGTGTTTGAGAGTGGTTTTGATCTCATTGGATTTCATATGGAGAAAGTAGAATTTTAGATCTCACTCAAAATCCACCCAGACTTAACAAGTTTTCCAGGACTTCAGGATTGGGGGGATTGCAACTCTACATTGGATTTTTTCATGTAGAAGGCTATGGAACTAGTATTCAATCAAGAGCACCAAGCCCTCTATGTACCTTGATGTTAGTGGCATTGGTTGTTGAACTACTTCATCATGAGCCTACTAAAAAAAGTACCCATCACTCAAACAAAATCTTGACTCGACATGCTATGCTTTTTCTATCTTATTTTAATGCTTAGAGGGTGGTATTGATGACGGAGATCCCAATATAGGCAATGATTTTGATGATATATAGGTATTTGTTGTAGCATAATTTGTTTTTGGATGCTACAGTCCATGTGGAGCTTGTTTGCTAGTATATTTTCGGTTTAGAGATGGATTGCACTTGGTGCCATTTTGGTTATGTGCACCCTTACATGCTATATAAATGAGAACTTTTGCTTAATTGTGTATAAATGGTTTGGATTCATGTGGATGCATATGAATATGTATGTTTTTCTTTAAAATTTGAATATTTTATGTGTTTTTGGTTGACTAGTTTTTTGGTCCCGTTTTTTTTACCAGTTTCCGTCCAGTTCTAATCAGTTCCCTGTCCGTGGTGAATATTAGTTCAATGACTGGTCCGGTTCTGATAACTATGGATGGAAATTCTATCCCTTGGACGTAGACTCCAGCCTAGCAAAGGAAAAATGTAACTCGCACTCCAAAGAAAGGAAACTCGTGCTACTAAACTCCAGAACTTGAGCCTGCTTCCCACCCTTGTCCTCAACTTTTATCTCAGAAGATTCAACCCACAAAACAAGAGAAAAACTTGTCCTTCTCCCACTGTGGTAATTGCTTGTTATATATATATAATAATAACACAATAAATAATGACTAATTAGTAATTATTTAATGGAGAGGTATGTCCCTAAGGCATGACCATTCATAAAGGGACACCTGCTTAGGGTATATAAGTAGGCTCTCACTCTCATTTGTATCATTCTCATTCATACATTTTAATATATATTCTTGTATCTTTAATGGAGATTTTCATTTTCCAAGTCTTCTGGAATGTGCAACCTGCTATAACAAACCTTGTTCATTACATTGGTATCAGAGCATTCCTTCGAGTAGACGAATTTTGTTCGTTACATTGGTATCAGAGGCGTTCGATCCTCTGGCCGCTCAACCACTGCTCAAAGCATGTTCTGCGATCCAGGTCTTTGGCCATAAAAATCGTCAATTTTGTTGCCATTGTGACTGAAGCATTTGCTACATAACTTGGAGTTTCTCCATTTTCACCAATAGGTCATTGGCCATAACAGAAAAAAAAAATATTTAAAACAAAAGTCGAGAAAAAATATATAAAAAAAGATAAGAAATTTATTAAAAAAAATCAAAATACAAAAAAAGAGAAGTCAAAGATTGAAAAAAAAGGCTTTTATATATAATTAAAAAAAGAAAAAAAAATCAAAATTGGAAAGAAAAGACATACATTATAGAAAAAAATAAGATAATAATTAAAAATAATAATAAATAAAAATAAAATTACAAAAAAAAACAGTTTATATATATATAATTTATTTTTGAAAAAGATTGTGTAAAAAATATTTATATAAATACATAAATATCAACCCTTACTAGCCGACCATCTGTCTAGGCTCTGCTGCTGCCACTGTATCCCTACGTTGCCAACCACCAATCACACAATGAAGGCCCACGACGTCCATCCCTACAACCGCCATTCACCCTCAAGTTGCTTTTCACCACTTAGGTGTATCACTCCTCCGCCTGCAATAGTTTACAACCACCACATCTACTGCTTTGTCGTATTTGCACCCGCTTGGGCCAACTCTATCGACTGTGTCCCAACCATTGTGCATCCACAACACCGCTCGCCACCATCAGCTCGACTGCTTGCGACCTGTGGGCTCTGTTGTCCCTCTGCTTCACCCTCACTGCCACCATCCATTGCACTGTTCAACCATCACACGTTTGCCATTGCTATACATTTTTCTGTAGTTTTCCCTCTGTTAATTTGTGCGGTCATGAGCACATCTGTACAGTCACAATTAAAAAAAAACAAAAACAAAAAAAGTAAAAATACTTATCTCTACCCTCGTGTTTATAAATTTATCACGATTATAAATATTAAGTTTATAAAAGGAATTATCAAGGCAATTAATATTAAGGAAAAGTGAGGTTTAAAAAGGGCATAAGAGAATTCATCTCCACATTCAAAGGACCATTTAGAAAAGGAGTCTAGTTGGAAAATGATGAAGAAAACATGGAGACCAATAAGGAAAGATTTCCTAAAACCTTTAGTAGATGTGTTAGTACACTATTTAAAGTCAAAGGATCACTCACAGGAAGAGATATTATAATCTCCATTAGTCCCACTGAAGATAGTAATTATTTTAGTCCTAAATGTGTTAACCAATTAGTGATCCTAAATCCAATATAATTGAAACTGATTTTGTTGACACAAGTGACAAACAATATGACATAAGTAATCTACAACTAAGGATTGGGGATTATATTTTTATCTCGCAATTCACTATGAAAGTCTTATTTTTTGACGATAGTGACATTGTTTTGGGCTCACCCTAGATGAAAACTTTAGGGTCCTTAATCCTAAATTCGAATAAGAAGTTTTTGACATTTTTTTACAAAAAGAAAAAAATAATGCTACAAGACGTTACCTTGAAGCCAGATTCAGTGAGGACATAAGACATACAATTTATCTCAAAAGTAATTCTTCAAGAAGTAAAAAGTTGATACAAAATATGCAAAGAGAAGTTGACAAAATCACCACTGACAAAAAAGAAGAAGTTAGTCGCCTCAAGGACCACAACGAGAAATTATTGACGCAAATTAAGAAACTTAAAAATGACAAGAAACCGTTGAAAAAAAAAATAGGAGAATTTGACACGAAAGACGTACCAAAATATTAAGATGTAACCACCCAAGTTGAAGAAAAAGAAACGAATACTGACCCAGTGAATATCACAACTCAAAAAGAGGACAAACTAGTTGAAGGAAAAACATATTTGTAACGAATAAAATATATAAATAATATAGATATAATGTAAAATATAATAATCATAAATAATAGTTAGTTAAGCTAGTAATTAGGTTGAAGAGGCATGTCTAAATGAGACATGACTCCTCATGAAGAGACACTTGCTTGGTATATAAGCAATCTTCTTGTTCTCATTTGTAAATCATTTATTTCTTATTCCATTCTTATTCTTATTCATATTTTAATATAATATTTATATCTTAAATGGATATCTTGACATTCCAAGTCTTTTGGAGTAATTAATCTATAGAAGGAACTTTGTTTGCTTCATTTGGTATCAGAGCTACGTTTGGCTGATCACCAGGCCTTTGGCTATCAACCTATCATCAACCTTGTTGCTGTCATAATTGAAGCATTTTGCCACACATTGGGAGATTCTCCATTTTTTGGGTCTTTCGCCATTTGCTACTATTTAAAAAATAAAATAAAGAATAAAGAAGAAGGGTATATAAAAAAAGAGGAAAGGAAATAATATATTCTGAGCAAACAAAAAATTTGAATATATATATAATTATATATATTATATAAGGGTTCTAACATTATTGATAAAAGGTGCATAATAAAGATAAGTTGGAATCTTTTCAAGTATATCTAAGACTTTTTATGTAGAGAAGGCCGTGGTTTTAGAAAACAATGGTAATTGCCCGTGGTTTTAGAAACCAGTGGTAAGTTTTACATTTTACGTGGAGAACATTAACCGAGGTTTTAGAAACAACCCATGGTAGTTTAGAAACCAATGGTAATTGCCCTTGGTTTTAGAAACCAGTGGTAAGTTTTACATTTTATGTGAAGAACATTAACCGAGGTTTTAGAAACAACCCATGATAATTGCCCATGGTATTTTAAAAGTAAAAGATATTTTGATAAACATTGGAGAAAAAAGGTGTGATCTAAATAATTTTAATCGTTCAAATCTAAAGATTGTGACCATACCAAGAGTCACGTCTCATCCAAATTTTCTGAGAAAAAAATATTATTATAATTATAAAAAGGGATACTATATAAGCCTTATATAGTTACATATAAAAGGAAAAGCGGGTTTCAAAAAAGTAATATAAATTTTATAGTTTATAATTTTATAATTATATAATTAAATTTAAAATATATAATTTATATTTTATATATTAAAAAATTTATATAATATATAAATGTTATTAAAAGAGTGACAAAAAGAAGAAGAAGAAGAAGAGAATATTTTGAAATATATATATATATTATATTAGATTTTTATAAGAAGAGAAGTGGAAATATATTTTATAGATTAGAAAGAATATATATAAAAAAAGAGAAATTATATAAAAAGAGAGTAACAAAAAAAAAGGAGAGAGAATATATCATATAAAAAAACTAGAAATAAATAAATAAATAAATTGTTGAAAAAAAAGGAAGATAAAAGAAGTGAAGAAAAAGAAAAAATATGGAATCCATGAGTAAGGACCAAAGACAATCAATCACAAGAGATATAGAACAATTAATTACAATAATTGATCGACAGATTGAGAAGAGAAAGAGAATGGATTCCTTCTTCGATTCTCTACATCCATCATCACTTCCACAGAATGATGTTATCCAGTGTATCGAGAAAGCGTAGCTAAAAGATCAAGAGAATGACAAAATAGCCAAAATTCAACAAAGCAAGGAAGTGTTAGAATGTGAACATAAAGATCTTGTGGATATACATTACAAAGAAATAATAGAAAAGGACGAAGAAATTTTTCGTCTCGAGGACCACGTCGAAAAATTACTGGCACAAGTGAAGAAGACTAAAGTCTCAAAGAAAGAACTCAAGCAACATTTATCAAAACAAGAAGAGGAAATTTACGTTTAAAGAACCTTAATAAAAATTTATTAGAACAAATCAGAGATCTAAAAGATAAAAAACTTAAAATTCAAGACACTGAAAATAAGGTTGATGAATCAAAAACCAAAGAACTTTTACGTTTGAGAAACCATAATCAAAGTTTGCTCAATCAAACTAAGAAACTTAAGGAGGATAAGAAAGCATTAAAAGATAAGTTGGAACAAGTCACTCAAGAAGAAGTATCGAAATCTCCAGTCACAATAGTTCAAGTTGAAAATAAGTGAACGAATACTGATCTAGTGAATATGATAACTCAAGAAGACAAGTCATTTGAAGAAACGACACACGTAGATGTTGCAGTTTAGACAATAGACATCCCAAGTGAATGTTCCATAGCCAATTCAACAACATCTTCGCCAGGAGAAAACCTAAAAACTTTATATCAACATTCGAATCATGAGAATAGACGAATCAACTGTGCTACACATTTGAACCAGTCAAAACTGAAACAACAAACTGATGTTCCAAACAATAATGATGTAATCTCAATCAAGTTTTATGCTAACAAGTTGCTACAAAATTCCAGTGATCAGAGTACTATACAGAAGATTAATCTGGGATGGTCTGATCCCTTCTCAGTGCGACAATTTTGTTTGTCACTAAGAAGATCATATCAGCTTGTATCGACGAAGATGACTATTCCAAGACAGAAAGACTTTCAAAGCAGAAAAAGAGATCAAGCCTTCTTTCATCGACAAGCTTTGAGGACAAAGCTTTTTGAGGAATAAGGCAATGTAACGAATGAAATATATAAATAATATAGATATAATGTAAAAGATAATAATCATAAATAATAGTTAGCTAAGCTAGTAATTAGGTTGAAGAGGCATGTCTAAATGAGACATGACTTTTCATGAAGAGACACTTGCTTGGTATATAAGCAAGCCTCTCATTCTCATTTGTAAATCATTCATTTCTTATTCATTCTTATTCTTATTCATATTTAATATAATATTTATATCTTAAATGCATATCTTGACATTCCAAGTCTTTTGGAGTAATTAATCTGTAGAAGGAACTTTGTTCGCTTCAATATTCAAATATTGTAGTTCAAATGATGAAAAATCCAAATGAAGATTTTGTAACCAAAACAACAACATCAATATTTGAAGTATACCAGGAGGTTGTCACACATAAGATAAGGGAAAATCAAACCACAAGAACTCCCTATCGACATCCGAATCACAAGAGCAAACAACTCAATCAATCTGCATATTTGTATCACTTAGATCAGAAACAACAAACATTTGTTTCGAAGATTACTAATGTTAGTGCAATTCAATCTTGTGATAAAAGTTCACACGAAGTATCTAGTAACCGCAAGATTTCGCAAAAAAATGATTTAGAATGGCCAGATCGTTTTTCAGTTCGACAGATGTATTTATCGCTCCAAGGATAATATAAACTTGTATCAATGAAAATGATAGTTCCGAGACGAGAAGACATTCGAAACAAGAAAAAGAGATCAAGCCTTTTCATCAATAAGCTTTGAGGACAAAGTTTTTTGAGGAGGAACGTTATGAATAAAATATAGATATAAATAATGTAAATATAATAATAATAACATGTCATAAATAATCATTAATTAGTAATTAGGTAATGAAGAGGTATGCCCCTAAGGACATGATCATTCATAAAGGGACACTTGCCTATGGTATATAAGCAAGCCTTCACTCTCATTTGTATCATTCTCATGCATACATTTTAATCTACGTTGCCAGGAAACGTGGGTGCGGGGACGGGGAAGGGGACGAGAACGGGAACGGGCACGGCATTTTTGGAAACAGGGTGCGTGGGTTCGTCGGGTAATATATAATAATATTTCAGGAATTGAGGTATATTTATATGTAATAATTATAATTATATAATTAATAATATATATGAAATTTGAATTTGTATATTTTTTCAACTTTGAACAAGAAAGCTTTAATGATAATCATTTAAACATGTTTAGTCTCTCCCATATAAAAACACAATTTTTTCATAGGAGATTCTTCTCAACCTGATAGTGGTCTAGACTTTTCTTGATGTATAATCATCCACCTGCCCCATGCATGGTGTGCTCTGTGGTAAAGCAATCCCAAAAAGTTAAAACAGTGGCAG
>APFE030053258.1:119517-147503 GCA_000404065.3 Pinus taeda | reverse complement strand
TTCCTTTTATAATATTGAGATATCATAATCATATATGATTTCAGAATACTGTGTTGCTCATAAGTTTTGAAAAACTTACCACTGTTGATAAATTTTTACAATGATTCATTACCCTTGAGCAGCGCGTCATGCCCACAGAGCAATGCTAAGGCATGTGAACAAAGACAGTCTTTGGAAACTGTAATCTTTGGAAATGATGGCAGAAAATTTCCTTGAGAAACATTCAGAAGACCTTACAACCATCTGTGAAGGACAATCCAGACCAATGACCATCAATGACTCCAAAAATGATATCATTCGTTTATGGCATATATTCTATATTCTATGGCATATCATTCGTTTATGGCATATCATTTTTTGAATTTGAATAAAAAAAATTATTTGAAAATTAAATTTTTAATATAGTTTTTTTATGAAGAACCCGAAGAACCCAAAGAACCCAACCCGAAGAACCCGAAGAACCCAAGAACCCGGAGAACCTGAAGAACCCAAGAACCCAAGCACCCGAAGAACCCAAGAACCCAAGAACCCGTTAAAGGAAAAGAACCCAATTTTTTTTTTGAAGAACCCGGTTCTTCATGGAAGAACTCGGTTCTTCTGGGTTCGTTTGGGAAGAACCCGTACCCGAATCCGGTACTTGGGTGCGGGAACCCGGGACGGGTTCGAGAACCTCACCCCCGGGTGCGGTTACCGTGCAACACATATTTTAATATATATTCTTGTATCTTCAATGGAGATCTTCATATTTCAAGTCTTCTGGAATGTTTAACTTGCTATAATGAACCTTATTCATTATATTGGTATCAAAGCATTCCTATGAGTATACGAACCTTATTCGTTACATTGGTATCAGAGCATTCCTCTGAGTAGACAAACTTTGTTCGTTACATTGCTTCAGATTTGGCTTGAGTCTTCTGCCTGAAAGATGATAAATGAAGAACAATAAATCAAAGATTCCACTGTTAACTCCCATTTTAGCTCAAATCTCTTGTAAACCTTTTTCTCGTTTGAATTCGACTGTGAAATCTAAGTGATTCCACTCCTTGAACCAGTTAGAGTATCTAGTTTCAACAATGAAACCAACTATGGAGACTAGGGTTTCTAAACCCTAAGCTTCTTCTAAAGAAAACTTTCCAAGAGTTCTTTCCTCAAAAATCCAAATGCATGAATGAGAAGGCTTCTAAGTTCTCACTTTTTCTCTTCTATAAACTTATGGCCATTTTTGTTGCCTCTTTACCCTTTAACTTTTATAGTCACTGTATAACATTTTCACTTTGTAAAGTTAAAGTGACTTTTTACTTGCCTAGAAAATGTCCCCTTTTCACCCCTTAGACTTTTATAATGTTTCCTTAGGCAAATTAAGTCCCCTTGTTAATTTTTTCCCCACTTTAGATTACGAGAATTGTTTTAGGTTAGCGGACTCCATCATAAGCTTCCTTAGTGGTCAGGGACATTATAGGTTAATAGTGCTTGGTCCTACTAGTGGATATTTTTTCAAGCCTATGCATCCCAAATCATAATCATTAAATTTTGTCTGTTCAGTTTCCACTACCCATTCCAAGGATGGATCATATCATTCAAGACAATGGGATATGAATTATGGATTTTATTCAACAACTAGCTATGCCTTAGTTGAAGGTTTTGCTACATGAAGACAAGATTATTCAATTGTTGCTTTTCCAAATGACTTCTCTTCTTGACATGAATGCATTGAAAGACAAGGCAATTGTGCTTGCTACCCACCAAAATGGGTAACCCCATAGGAGGAAAATTTTCTCCTACATTTAATAGCTAGCTGGTGAGCAAGACCAAACAAGGAAGAAAGTTGACCTTGTCAAGCTTCAAGTACAAGAAAGGGATGAAGAGCTTGCCAAGCTTAAGAAGGAATTTCATGAAAGCAAAAGAAAGCATCATGAAGAAGTCATATCCATGACAAATCAATTGGATAAAGCAAAGAAACGAGAAAATAACTTGTTAAGCCACCTTGAACAAAGGCACAAGAGCTTGAACAAACTTGAAGCAGAGATTGGTCAATACAAGGAAGAGGTATCCTCCCTTACATCACAACTAGAAGAAGCAAGGAAACAAGCACAAGGAACTAAGAAGACAATGGAAGCATTGGTAATCATAGAAGGATAGGTTGATGAAGAAGAAAAGGAGAAAAACACCATGATATGCCAACTAAAAGCAAAGGATGAAGAAATATTTAAACTAAAATCCGACCTCAACCTTCTCAAGGCCGAAACATGTAAAGCTACAAGGATCATGGAAGAAATGGAGAGAAGTCTAGCTAAGGAAAATGAAGAAATCTTCAGAATGAAATCAGATATCATCCCCCTTAAAACAAAAGCAAATGAAGCAATACGTATCAAGGAAGAGTTTGAGAAACAACTTGCTAAGAAGAATAATGATTGCGAAAGATTGGAAGAAGAGATTGTCTCCCTCAGGAAAAAGGTTGAAGGGATGGACAAATTTTTGAAGAGCTCCCAAGTCTTGGATGACATGCTCAGCCATCAAAGATCCCCATTTGATAAATCAAATCTTGGCTATGAAGGAGAATCCTCAAGCAAGAAAGATAATGCTTCAAACAAAAAGGATGCGAGGAAGCAAAAAAGAAATATTAATGCTTCTAGTTCCAACAAAGGCAAGGATAAGAGTCAAGGCAACAATGATGGAAGTCCCGTTACAAGAAGAAATGTTGATGATATCAAGGATGCAAGAAGCAATGGTTATAATCAAAGGATCTCAAGGCAGAAAGACTTCAGAAGTACATCAAGGAAACATTCTTTTCCCAGGTACCAAAGTATATTTCTTGGTTATTGTTATTCTTGTACAAACTTTGGACATGTGGCAAAAGATGTAGGGCTTATCACAAAGATAGACATTATGGTCCCTGACAATCTCCAAGAAGCAATTTTGCAGGAAGAAATCATGAATTCTTATTCATGAACAACATAGAATGCTTCAAGTGTCATAACATTGGTCATATGGCACGTGATTGTAACTTAACTTGGGTTCCTACACAAGCTAGAACCATGCCAGAGAAGAAAGTTACACAAGTATGGAGAAGAAAGCAAATATGATATGAAAATCTCCTGAACTCTCTAGCCAGCAAAACATGTCGTTGACTTGATGAAGATATCCTTGATATTCCAAGTGTTTGATGATGGGATTCTGCCAAAAAGAGACCATGCATATAGTTAGGGGGATCCTGTGATTCTTGATCATTATTGCATAAGCTATCTGTGAAAGGGTCTTGATGAAATCCTTGATGAGCTATATTCACAATCATTCTTTGATAAAGATCATTTCTTAGGAGCACTGCAATGAAGAACATGATCTTTTAACCATTCTTTGGACTGTTGTTGAAGATGTTTTCCACTTGATCACTAAGCAGAAATTGGAGCAGTAGAGAAGGCCATCTAATGCTAGAGAAATATGGCAAATAACTATGTTGCTGGTATTACAGAAGTTGAATGTCTCGACTCAGGGATATGATGTGAGAACAAGTAAATCAAGGACAGTAATAGAGGCAACCTTCAAGCAAACAGATATATCTGGGAATGAAGCTTGAAGCAAGAGTAGTTGGTAGCATCTAACATAATTGAAGCATTGCAAAAAGTTGTCAACCAATAGAAAGAATTTAAAAGACAGTCACGGATTGGATATCAAAAAAACGGATGTTGTGTTGCTGAATATAGCTCAACAACTTAAGGAGAAGCACAAAGATACAAAGGAATCCTGATTTGAAGAAAGATAGTGAGAATGACATTTCAGTGGCATTTTCTGTTGATTTGGACTGTGAAGGCCTCTTAATTCTGACTGTGGAGAACAAAATACGGTGTAGAAGCGTAAAAACTTGGACTTGGACATTTGTTGTATGACTATTTGGAGTTTGTTTTGAAGCATTGAAGTGGAGCATCTTTAAGCATTGTTGAAGCCATGATGAAGAAGTTCTGAGACATGAAGAGGGTATAATGTGCTACTTGGAGATTTCATTGAAGATCATGATGCATTGTTGAGATCATCATGAGGTAAACTTTGCAAACTCTGTTGGATAGTATGAAGAATTGTGAAGACTCCTTCATATGAAGATAGGTTGTCATTGATGATGTAGCATGGAGACTACAGTTAAACTGTAGATTGAAAAAATTCAGCGAAGAAGATTTTGGGAGTAGAGAATTAATATCAAAACATATCTAGACAAAATATAGCAGTTGGTTGGAGTCCAGAGGGTTGGTGCCCTGAAGGTTGGAGCCTCGAACAAACAAGGTAGGTGCCTTGAAAGATAGGGTTGAAGCCATTGGGGTTGGTGCCTCAGAATTGGAAGGATTGGTGTCCTTGGAGTTGGTGCTCCTAAATCCAAGGTTGGTGCCTTGACAAGATAGGGTTGGAGCCCTTGGGGTTGGTGCCTCAGAATTGGAAGGATTGGTGTCCTTGGAGTTGGTGCTTCTAAATCCAAGGTTGGTGCCTTGATAAGACAGGGTTGGAGCCCTTGGGGTTGGTGCCTTGATAAGACAGGGTTGGTGCCCTAGAGGTTGGACCCTCACAAAAGACCAAGTTGGTGCTTGGCAGTGGGTTGGAGCCCTATAGATATCGTACTTGATTTATTGTAAAGATTATATTATAATTGATTTAACTGGTAAAAATGAAAATTGAAAAGAAATACCGATTCACCCCCTCTTAGTATTTCCAACATTAATAACATAACAGTTCGTTGTAACTACAAGTTGTATTATCTTTGTGGTGAATATCTCATTGTCAAATCAATGGTGAAGATCTCAGTGTCAAAGCAGTGGTGAAGATCTCGGTGTCAAGGTAGTGGTGAAGATTTTGGTGTTAAGGCAGTGGTGAAGATCTTAGTGTCAAGGCAGTGGTGAAGATCTCAGTGTCAAGAATGAAAGATCTCAGTGTCAAGGCAGATCTCGGTATCCAAACAATGATGAAGATCTCGGTGGAAGAGGATTAAAGAAAAGGATTGTCAAGAGAACATGTGTCTTGGTCATGGAGTGGCTACTAGGTCAAGGGTATTGGTTATTGTATTCGTCAATTGGAATCTCTATAAGAAGAATTTGTGCGGGTTTTCCTCTCAAAGGGTGAGAGGTTTTGTCCCTTGCTAATAGCCTACATGCTGTGTCTCTTGTCTATTTATGTTCATGCATTAGTTATTGTTTGATGAAGAAGAGTACTAATAATCTAACATGAAGAAGATCCTAATCTGAGCAAGTAAAAAGCATTCACAAACAGTCACTGATAGAAGAGAAATCATGTAATGCCAATGCCTTAGATATCTCAACATGGTATCAGAGCTAAGGTGCTAGAGTCAAAGGAAGGGCATCTAATCAAAGAGACACTCAAGTATCAAGTTTCAAGAAAGGTATCTAAGCAAGTCGAAGGTCATCATCAGAGTTGAAATTTTAAGTCTAACATGTTAGAAATCCCTACTGCATTATCTGGTTTAATTTCTCCTATTTGTTCATTCCGTTAACAAGTTATTTATAAATTTAAATACCGAAAAGAAACACAAATGTAGCCTTAACTCATATACAGATCAACAACTGAAATAACAGAGACAAACACTCAAGGGACACCATTATTTTTGGACAATCGTCCCTGGAAAAACCTAATGGGGGAAAACCAATGCAACAGATATGGGGGTTTTATTATTATGCAGTTTCTGAGTACAACTAGGGTGCCAAAAATGGCTCACCCAACAGAGATTATCCTCGGTAGTAGTACCTCTCCTCGGAGATAGATATTCCAGCTAATCAGTCATCCGATGAATGATCCCACAACAACTATGGCAGCTCCTTAGTTGTACAACGAACGCTGCTCCAAGCTTCTCTACTGCTCTGCGTCACTCTGCAGGGACTGCGTCACCCTCTGCGTCTGCCTCTTAGTGCCAGTCTACCTCACAAAAATATGTCAGCTCTGCCTCTTGGCCCTGTCTCGGCTCTGCTAGCCTCTGCGCAGCGACTAATAACTCTACGTCAACCTCTTGGCTCTTTGTGTCAGCCCTCAAACCCTTTGTGCCACCCACATTGGCCTCCTTAGCCTCTGCGTTAGTCCGAGCTGCCTCTGCGTCAGCCTTCCTAGGATCTGCGCTCTCTCTAGCACTATCCCTGCCTCTCTGCTATGTATTCTTGATCTTTTGCTGAATTGTCCCTCATTGCAACATATCACTAGTTTGATTCTCTCAGCAAACCCCGCTCCAGAAAATCGAGCCGACTGATCAATTTGGTGTATCTCCAACTGACCCTCAAGCCTCCTCTTATACTTTCCCTGTTGAGTCTTCAACGACCGAGATTAAGTCCCTAATCAACGACTAAGATTAAATATGGCTTGATCCATGTCATTTAGAACATTCTCACCCAGTTTTATATTAAATACCCATTAATATTTTAATTTTCCTGAGTTTAGTCTTAGGAACCCCATTAAAAATATTAATTATTTTAATATCTTTCCAACCGGGTGGAATTTCCCCAAACGATTTCTAGGTCTTGGAGATCTTATGTGCCTTAGCCTCTGCACCAATTTTCATGGCTAGAGCACATCCGATGCTACCACAAATCAACACTCCCTCTTAGCGAGGAATGTTCTCTAGTAATGTTTCACCATGGAAACATCACACTGATCTTCCTCACCAGTACCTTTGCTGATGCTTGGCTTGCTGCCTCACATCATCTGCACTGTTGCTTCCTGTACTGCTGCCCATGACACTGTCACTGCCACTGTTACATCTGTACTGCAGCTCCCTCTCAATATGCTGCCCATGTTGCCTCTAGCACTGCCACTGCTAACTATTGTACTGCAACTCAGTTACTGAGAAGTAAGTAACTGATCTACCCAAAATACTGAGATCTCGGTTAGTTTGGAAGCCACGTGATGTTGAAATTGTCTTAGCTGCTATCCTGTGCTCCCTCTATTTCCACTGCGCTACTGCATACATCTATGTGCCTCTTGCACTGCTGCAACCTGCACTGCACTGTCTTAGATTTCTGCACCCAAGCACTGCCTTGTTGCTCCACTACACTTTGCTCCACCCGACCACTGTCATTCTGCTACTGTCGTTAAGGGCTTCTGTAGCCGGATATGATCCATGAGTTTGGGCACCTCAAGGGTCCTGCCCCTAGTTTGTAGTCCTCCTGACTACAACTCGATGTCTCCCCACCTCTTCTCTAGAGGTGCATGAGCACTCATGGCGCAATCGTCATCAGTCTCAACCTCTTTCTCTGCCTTAGCTGGAGCTGCCTTAGAATCATAAGCCTCTTCCTTGTTTTTCTTCCTGGGACACTAGGATGCATAATGTCCCAGTTCCCCACAATGGAAGCACTTCACCTTGGAGATATCCTTCTTCTTCCTCTTACCTTGCTGTCCTGCAGATGCTAGAGCCGCATCCTCTTCCTCCTCTTTCTTGATTCGACTTCCCTTGCCACTATGCCTCACCTTGGTCAACCTCCTGATCTCTTCTTGGCGAAGAACTGCCCACATCTCCTCCCAACCTGGAAGAGTAGCCCTACCAAAAATACTTTGGACAAATGTCTCCCACTCCTCGGAGACTGCATTCAAAGCAGTCCTAACCATAAATTCTGGATCCGATGTAGACCCCATGGAAGTAAGCTGGTTGCGAATCTCCTGCAACCTTAGAAGGAATGGATCTATCTACTCTCCCTTCTGCATCTGATATGACCGCAGCTGATTTTCCAATAGCATCTTCCGCTGCACGGAAGTGCCCTGATACAAGGTCTTCAAGGTATCTCACATCTCGTTTGCTGTGTTCTTTTCAACAATATGTGGTATGGCATGATCTTTGACCCCGTCTAGGATCATGCATTTCGCCCTTGCCATTGCATCCTCGTACTTCTCATTCTAAGTTGGGTCGACCGAGATAGCCATGGTTCTCAAGGCAAAGTCCTTGATGTGATGTTGATCTAGGACTGCAGGATCTTGGCCTTCCAGATGACAAATTTGGAAGCCTCGTCCAACCTTTCCTGATCCCTCAGTTCGTTCACTGCCATTTTAGCTCCTCTTCTGGACTACCTTTGAGTTTTGACTTCCCTCCTGGAAATCTCCCTGTCTTGATTTCCTTCTTGGAAATCCTCTGGCCAATTGTCGAACCGCTCCTCTCCAATCCTCCTTGCAACTGCAACTCAGATCTGGATTCCTTGGCTAGAAATCCGTCAAGGTAGCGACTCCCTCTACCTTGGTTCTGTCTCCTTAAGTACTGTTCTGTGCTAACAGAAACAACACCCCACTAGCTTCTCAATCAGAATCTGCCCACAACTCCCCAAGCCCCGACAACTGAAGAAATTGAGCCTTTCAGGCTATGTGCAATCCCGACAAAGACAGAATCTACTCCTGGCCACAACGTCGATCCTTCCTGGTTGAGAAAGATGATTGGGCACTGCGTAGGTTTGATCACCCCTCTTTGCCTCTACGCTGGCCCTTCTGCTGACTCGAAATGATGACGCAGAACCTTTGTGTCACTTCTTCTTTGTTGCTTTTGCTCTGGAACAACGCTGTCTCTTGGAACAATTGCTATTGCTGCAAATTCTTCAGATTACTGTTGGTGCCTTCAATCCTCCTTTGTTTAACCTCGCTCTGATACCATGTTGAAATTTCTAAGTCTGACACATTAGAAATCCCTACTGCATTATCTGGTTTAATTTCTCCTACTTGTTCATTCCATTAACAAGTTATTTATAAATATAAATACCGAGAATAAACACAAATGCAACCTTAACTCATATACATATCAACAACTGAAATAATTGAGACAAACACACAAGGGACACCATTATTTTTGTACAATCGTCCTCGGAAAAAACCCAATGCGGGAAAACCGATGTAGCAGATATGAGGGTTTTATTATTATGTAGTTTCTGAGTACAACTAGGGTGCCAGAAATGGCTCACCCAATAGAGATTATCCTTCGCAGTAGTACCTCTCCTCGGAGATAGATATTTCCACTGATCAGTCATCGGAGGAACGATCCCACAACAACCATGGCAACTTCTTAGTTGGACAATGAAAGTTGCTCCAAGCTTCTCTACTGTTCTGCATCACTTTGTAGGGATTGTGTGACCCTATGCGTCTGCCTCTCAGCGCCAATCTGCCCCACGAAAATCTGTCAGCGCTGCCTCTTGGCCTTGCGTAAGCTCTGCTAGCTTTTGCGCAACTACTGATAGCTTTGCGTCAGCCTCTTGGCTCTTTGTGTCAGCCCTTAGACCCTCTGCGTCACCCACACTGGCCTCCTCAGCCTCTGCGTCAGTCCCAACTACCTCTGTGTTAGCCTTCCCAGGCTCTGCGCTGTCTCTCTGGCACTATCCCCGCCTCTCTGCTATGTACTCTTAGTATTTTGCCGAACTGCCCCTCGCTACAACAGATCACTGGTTTGATTCTCTTAGCAAACCCCGCTCCAGAAAATCGAATTGACTGATCAATTTGGTGTATCTCCAACTGACCCTCAAGCCTCCTCTTATACTTTTCCTGTTGAGTTTTCAACGATTGAGATTAAGTCCCTAATCAATGGCTAAGATTAAATTTGGCTTGATCCATGTCATTTAGAACATTCTTACCCAGTTTTATATTATACCCATTAATATTCTAATTTTCCTAAGTTTAGACTTAGGAACCCCATTAAAAATATTAATTATTTTAATATCTCTCCAACTGGGTGGAATTTCCTCAAACAGTTTCTGGGTCTTGGAAATCTTATGTGCCTTAGCCTGCCCATCGATTTTCATGGCTAGAGCACATCCGATGCTACCACAAATCAACAATCAGAGTGAAAGATCAAGATCTACATTTAAAAATTAAGCCCTAGATTGAAGACGCAGTCTACAATAGCAAATGTTCTTGGATCCTCTAGTCATCAACAAGTTATCTACAAAGCAAGGTAGCTCGAAAGACTTTAAAGATGAAGATCACATCATCTTGGAGAATGTCGAAATCCTAGAAGCAATTCTGATTTGCACTCATTCACTACCAAAGTAGTTGAAGTATCTTGAAAGCGAAAAGGCATTATCATCATCTTCAAAGCTATAAGGTAAGTTCCCTCTCATTGAAGCAAGGATCCTCTCCTTGTCCTTGAAGAAGATCATCTGAGGAAGCAGCAAAACATACATCTTCTTCAACCATCATTAAAGTGATCAAGTTGAAGATTTCATCTTCACTTGTCAAGTATATTTCATTCTTTAATCAAATTCAGTTAAATGACTTCGTGTTTGCAAGGAGATCTATAAGATGGTTGGGTCATCAAAATTCCTTGTATGAAAAAGGAGGATAGACATAGTCCTCAAAGAAAGTGAAGTCATTGAACACATCAATGAAAAGGTCTCCTCTGAATACAAGGAAAGGGATTCTTATGAAAGGTCCCCTCATATAGCAGTATTGGATACATCAAAGAGATAGTACATGATAAACTGGTAGAACTATTCTATGAAGGCGCAATAAAGAAGGTCACATAACTTAGATCAGATCGACACAAAATTGAAGGTATCAAAGAATGAAGGGATATATTCATAATATCTCAACTGCGAGATCTGGGAGAGATGATAAGAAGATAATCATCATTATTTCTAAATGCACTAACTAATGAACAAGGTAACAAATATCCATGGGGATAAGAAAGTTACCTCTTTCAACAACTTGTGGTTTCTATGAAAGATAAAAGAAGACAAGTTGAGGATAAAAGTGTTGAAGGTTAAAGGACTCAAACATGTGTAAGAAGGAAAGGGAAGTTTGGGAAATTTGTTCCTCGGAAAAGAAAGAAGAGCATAGCTGACATTCAATGCTATGTATATAAGAAGTATGGACATTACAAGAAACATTGTCCTAAAGAGGCAATATCGAAAGAGGAAGAGAAGAAGCCCATATAACCGAAGAAGTGGAGCCAAAGAGAACAAGTCCAAGAAAAGAGGAAGTAAGAGATCTCTACTATGCTGAGATAGTCTCCCTCACAAAAGGTCTTGTCATAACTCCTAAATCTTATGTTATAGGATATGGCTATAATAAATAATAAGATGCATCGTGGCATCATGGAAGCATTAGAAACAAGAGCTCATGACATGACCCTAGGAAACATGAAGGATGTCTAGAACAAAATCATGGCAGTCAAATATGAAGGATATAGCTCTTGGGAACCTCATTGCAAACTTAAGGAAAGGAAGAAGTCATCTAGGACAAGGCTCATCATACATCAAGTAAAAAAGGAAACATCTGCCGGATAAGGATATGCAACATCCTCAAGATTCTTTGATGAAATCCTCATCGAAGGGTTCACCGATCTAGAGAGGAAGCAAGTGTTTCATCAAGAAGTCCAACTTGTGGAGTTCATGGGATGATGGTATGATGACATAAAAGATGACGCAAATCAAGGGGTTGAAGATCTTTTCAATCAAGGAAGCTGTTGAAAGGAGCCTAGATGACCTAAACGTAAATGAGGTATGTATGCTTGTATTTAATATTATAATGTCATGTCGTATGGTTGTAGGTAAGATGGATCACTACTTCTATCTTGAGAAGCATGATCAAGGGAAAAGGATCTCCTCCTCTGGAAGGCTGCAGGAAGGCATAGGTCACATTAGATGAAATCAACATAATATGACCTCATATGAAGTATGAGGTGGTTGACTACAATTAAGAAACTCTGAATGGAAGCTCTTGGGAATGGAATGTGTGAAGAAAGGAAGGAAGAGATCGTAAGATATGAAACCATGATAAAGGCAATCAACATCCAAGAGACCAAGATGATTTGACTAGGAAATCTCCTGGAAAGATATAAAGACTGTGATGAAAGTCTGAAAAAGATGGAGACCCTTGACAATGGATATCATTGGGAGATGTGTCGACATGTATGCAGGATGCTGATACCTACAGAAAGATGTCATGATGAAAGGCCATCACAAAGGTAATTTTGATTTAAGTGTTCATTTCTTATTTTTGAACAAATATCTGGATGGGCTTATGCAGGACTGCCAAGGGGAAGAACTGTTGATGACTTCCAAGAGGACCATATAGAAGGATGTAAGACCCTTCTGGAAAATATGGCATGAAGAAAGTAGCATGACATGAAGCAAGGCCAGATGAGGATTGATGGATCACTTTTTGATGAAAGGAATGATGACATGACTGACTTGTGGATGAAAGTGATGGATGGCCTGAGCCTTATGAGGAAGCCACAACCGATGAATACTCTTGGACAAAGAAACTCATGACATCGAAGGAAGGAGCTCTTCAAGCAGTTGGTCGAGGAGCTGCTGTAGGTCCCTAATTAAGAGGGAGCCTAAGAGCAAGTTTCTTACTTGGAAGAAACTTGGAAATTCCTAAGCCAAGAGGGAGCTTAGGTACATTTCTTCCATAGGAATGAGTATATTCCGTTATGGGAATTGGTATGTCCTCCCTAATTGAGAGGGAGAGATAGACACATAGACACATCATTCTAGTCTTCACCTAGGAAGATAGAATGGAGGATTGGGTAATCATCTGACATCTGATACTCTTTGAGGATGAGATAGGGCATCCAAGATAAGAGTAGTTGTGGACCGATATTCTTTGAGGATTGGCTATCCAAGATAAGAATAGTCTAAAGAAGGTCATACTTAGTGAACACTCGGGTGGAGTATGTACTTGAGAGACAATGATTTTGGTGTCTATGAATCATTGGTCTTGCCAGCATTGTGCTATGATCATGTGGATAGAGCTGTTAGTCAAGGCCTTGCTATGTGACAATGTTGGTTGATATGATGCTAAACAAATCGGTTACTGATTCGATTCTTCTAATGAGAAATTCTTCAAATTGAGAATGACCAAGTACCAATATTAATACCTCCCTAGTTAAGAGGGAGTGTTAAAAAGCATTCACAAACAGTCACTAATAGAAGAGAAATCATCTAATGTCAATGCCCTAGATTTCTTAACAGGCTGGCATTGACACTACTTGATGGCAGGGCATGATTCAGAGCCTAGATGAGATGGTTTTCCATTGAGAGACTAGGAAGGGCTTTTTGAACTTGAAGGAGCCCTAACAATGGAGAGAGGAGGCCATTGTTTTGATTGTTGGAGATACGTGGAGATGACATGGAGACATCCCCAGCTAGATTTGGGACTCGAGAGGAGGATTTGAGGGACACTCAAATCTTAGATGATCTTGACACTATGGCACTGTTTTAGAACTCACTTCACCATTAAATAGCATTTGGAGCCCTAAAAGGCCCTGATGTCATCATTTTTTGAGGCTACGACTCACATATGTGGGCATTTATTGCTTGTTTTATCTTGAAGCTAGTGGGTTGGCTTGTAACCCAAGGTCTAATTCATATTGAACTTGTTTTAGGGGCTTTCATTTGTTAAAATTCATTGATGTAGACCTTATATGAATAGAGGTAACCTCACTTCTATTTTTCATCATTACTTGTGGAGAACTCGACAGTGCTTAGAGGTTTCTAGTGAAGGTGAAATAATCTTGTGTACATGTAGAGATGTGATCTATTTTGGGGATTTTGCTTTTGCAAAAATTCTCTTGTTTTGGAGACATCATATTGGGATAATAATGGATTGGTTCATGCATTTCTTGTAAGTATTCCATATGTTGAATATGCTTTTATGGTTATTATATGGAATGGTTGTTGTTAGGGTTTATATGTGCTAGCTTTATTGAATAATTCTCTATGAAACCTTGGAAAGGGATTGTATGCATTATCCTAAAGAATGTGTGACAATCCCTTGAATGTATCTTCATGTTAAACTCTCTTGAATGACTTTATCCCCTCATAAAATGATAGCCAGGGTTTTGAAAACTAGGGTTCTTCTGGCCCTTACTTCATACTAGGTTTTTCTTTTCCATTAGTAGGTCTCTCTTAGACTCCATCACCTAAGGATTGAGCATTGGCCATCCATAGAGGTGATCACACCATAGAAAATCCCTTAAAATATATCTTTCTTTCTCTCTTTCCCATACTTTCGGCCCTTCCATGCAAGACTTTAATCTAGGGCTGAATTCAACTAGGAGGAGTGCATAGGCTTGTTGAACGGTTTTACACATTGTTTGTGCCTCATTGCCTAAAAAACAAATCTTTTCCATGGTAAATTCCTCCATTTAGGGTTGACATCACAAACCCTTGGTAATTTTGCTCTAGGGTAATCCCTAACCTAATCCTAGGCTTCAACTTGGGGCTTATTGAAGGCTTGTTGCTCAAATTGTTGATCATACATATCTTTAACAAACTTTTTCTTGGCCTTGTGCACCTTCGTAAGTCTTTCAACTTGCCTATTTATTAAACCCTAGGTAACAGGTGCCCTAGATAGGCCTTTGGAGGGCACACTTTGCCTTGTCTTTTTTGGATTGAGTCTTGTCCTTAAGTTGAGTGCCATTCCTTAGCCTATCCTTGTCACCTCTAAGCAATAGAATTTGAATATCTGTTCAGTGACCCACATAGAGAAGCCTCCCTTGTGGTGAAAGCCCACTAAAGAGTACGACTTGGTGAGTTGTGGAGACAGTGGGCCTCCACCTCATAGCATTGCCCCTTGTTTTGGCTGTTGTCTTGTAAGTCCTCTCATAAAACTTGCTAGATTTTGAGGCAACAATACTAACACCTATGTTGAGAAATATATGGGCAGCTAGTTTAGGTGATTTGTCTTCTTTGATAACTGCTTGTGATGTGTCTCCACTTAGTTTGATTAGCTTCTTTCTCTTGATTACAATTAGTGTTCGTACCATCAAACAACTACCAAACATTAAAAATAATGAGACAAGAGGACACAAGATATAGGCTATCATCCAGGGCCAAAGCCTCTCCTGTTGAGAGGAAAACCCACAAGAACTCCTCTTTTTATAAAACTTCAAATGACGAATTCCAAGACCTATGACCCTTTACCAAGTCCCTTCCAAGACTAAGTCAAGTCACCTTTTTGATCAACTCTTCTTCCACAAAGTCAATGTTGGTCAAACTTGCTGCAACACTACAAATTTCAACTTCTCTTCAATTTTTCGGCCTTTATCACAAGTCTGCAACTCTTGACCTGCCTGTAATCTCTGTGGTTCCACATGTGTGGACAATTTAGGGCAGATTTGTGAGTCTCCTCTTCTTCGCTTGGGCTACTCCTTCCTTGAAAAATTCGGCTTCGCAAACTGATCCTTTGACACCTTGTTTCGGCCTCTTGAAGTGACTGTACTTCGGCTCTACCGCAACAAATTCTGCCCTAAAACAATCCTCAAAGATTCAATTTTCTTCTTCTTTTATTTCTCTCTCCTTCGCTAGATATACTTGTGCTTCTAACGAACTTGATTTTTTGATGCACTCTACAAATGAGGTCGAGCTCTTTATATATAGGCTTCCTGTCATAACTTGTAGGTTGACTTTGTCACTGCTCCTATGCTGACTTGTCATCTTTTGAAGGGCCGACTTGTTGTAGCACCATGACCTGGTCTTGGAGGGTCTTTGACTCTATTATGACTCGAATAAATTTTTCTTTACAATATGTAACATGCCCAAAAGGGTCTTCCATACATGACAATGACTCAATTGACTTGTAGGAAAAATGACAAGCCCTAGAAGCACTCAATGGGGGCTTGACCTATAAATAAATTTTCCTTGAACATAAAGCCCATGCCTCAAGAATGAAAATAATAATTTTTTCTTTACATCAAATACATAAAATCATGATTACATGTCATTATGAAGACCGAACCTTGTTACATATTTCAACACTCCCTCTTAACTAGGGAGGTATTCATAATCCATACATGGTACTTGGACATTCTTAGACTGAAGAATTCTCATAAGAAATGTTAGATTGGTAATCGATCTCATAAGCTGTCTAAGCAGCTTATACCAGAATTTCATATCAATCAACATTGTCACATAGCAAGGCCTTGACTAACAACTCTATCTCTCCACAAGATCAAAGCACATTGCTAGCAAGACTAATCACTGTCAAACACCATCATCATTGTCTCTCAAGGCACATAACCCACCTGGGTGTTCAAATAGGGTATGTCCTTTTAGGAGATTTCCTATCTTGGAATAACAGATCCTCAAGGAATTTCCTCTTCGACTACTCTTACTTATTGGATGCCCTACAACATCCTCAAAGAATATCAAAATCAATCTCAAATGCTTACCCAATCCTCCATTCTTTCTTCACAACATGAAGACAAGAATGATGTGTCTATCTCTCCCTCTCCTATAAAAGGAATATACCCAAGCTCCCTCTTACCTAGGGTATTGCCCAAGCTCCCTCTTAACTAGGGACTTGTTACCAACAACAACTATCTGCTCTTTGGTGGAGATCATGGTACTATTAGTTGCTTGTAGGCTCCTCCTTTGGATGTCATGAACCTCATCTTCTTCATTATGGACCCTTCATCTTCTAGATTTTTCTTCTTAGGGCATCGACCATCCATTACTTTCCTTTCAACGAACCATAGTGTTGAACCAATAGTCATGTCATCCTACTTTGCATCGGAAAGTGATCTTCCAGTCCACATCTAGCTTTTCTTCACATAGATACCTCTTCCAAGTCATGTTTCTTTCAGAATCTTCCATCCATTCCCATGAGTACTAGTTGTAGGTGACATCTACAACTCTCTTTCAATAGCCTTGTTTCAACAGAACCAAATGTTAAAAGAAAATGAACATCAAATCAAGGTTACCTTTTAAGATGGCCTCTCATCATGACATCTACTCCTACAACATCAACATCCTGCACAGTCATAAACACATCTCCAAGACATTCAATGTCAAGGGTCTCCTTCCTTTACAGACTTTATCAAGGTCTTCTCAATGGAGATGTCATAACTAATTCTTCTACTCATCGAATGTTGATCACTTTTATGATCTTACGTGACTATAGTTGCATTTCTCACGAATTATTCTTCCTCTCTTCACATATTGTTCCCTAGGAACTTCTATTCATAGTTCCTTCATCTTGTCAATTAACCTCATATTCCATATGAGGACATATTATGCTGATTTCGTCTTATCAATATGTGAACTAGTTCAAGGTATATGCCTTCATGCATCTTTCTAAAGGAAGAGATCCTTCTTTGATCATGCTCATGAGATAGAGCATTCAAACATGATATTTGCAACTATATGATGACATGATTTTAATCTATCAAATAAATGTATACCTCTTTTCTCCTTTTGATCATCTAGACTTCCTTTGGTAGCTTCATTTCCTTGTTTGAAAGTACTTTAACCATCTTGACATGCCCCACTCCTTTGTCACAATACCATCATCCTCCTAAACAATGTATCCCACATAAGGTGAAATGTAGACCATCAACGAGACACTTGCTTCTTCCAAGTAGAAGTGAACCTTCTAATGAAGATTCCGATGGAGGATCTTGATTATCCTCATCCTGCAAATGCTCCTTTCTAATAATGATGATGTATGATGATCTTTTTCTATCATGCTAGATGTCTTTCTTCCAACCATATATACTACTATTTCGCTTGTCTTTTAATGCTTTTAATATGGATATCATGAGCTACTTCCTTTCCATCATAATGACTGCTACAACCATGGAGGCTTCTACTTCAACTATCCTTTCAAGCTTCTATAATGATGTAATGAACTACTTCAATCATATGCTTCTAATATGATGCCATCTTCCAATATGATGCATCCTATTGCACTTATGATGCTTCTCATCTTGACTGCAATCTTTAACCATAATAGAGCTCTTTTCACCTCCTACTTCTCCTAGCTATGTACCTAAAGACCTTAATAGTGAATATCTATCCCTTCTTCCTTCTTGAATTTCTTCTCATCAGGTTTTTCTACTTATTCGGTGATATGGGCTTCATTCTTTTCTTTCCTTTTCTTGTTGCTGTTCTTAAGTTTAGGACAATCTCTCTTGAAATTGCCATATTTTTGACAACCATTGCATTGGATCTTTGACATACTGATCTTCCTCCTTTTTTGAGGACCAAACTTCCCAAACTTTCCTTTCCTCTTAGCCATGGCAACAAATGCTTGAATTTGTTCATTTGATCCCTCATCACTTTTTGCCTTTAACCTAGTTTAGTCGATCTTACATAATGACCAAAGTTCACTGAATGGGGCGGCTTCCTTCTTTCTGTAGATGTTTGATACAAAGTTGCCCCATTCATTAGGTAGTGCATTGAACACAATGGTGGTCATTTCTTTTCAGACATTATTTCTCGTAACTCTTGTAGGTGCTCTCTTATTTGTGACACCCTCATAAGATATGAGGTTATCCCCTCTTCCTTTGCTACCTTCATCTTATATAGTTCGGTTCTCAAAGATATAACTTCTCCTATAGCGCTTACGAAGACAATTCTGCCAACTTCTCATAGATTTCTTTTGAATTCTCCAACTTCGCTACATAAGGGATTAGGGAATCCTTGATTGATTCATAAGGATTCTTTGAGCCTTATTTCCCCTTTCATATATTTTGATATAGCTTGAGCTTCTTCTTGTGGTGGTTTGACGATTGAACCCTTAACTTGTCCAATGACTTCATTTTCTATAAGGATCAAATCTGTCCTCTTCTTCCATGCAAGGAAATTTGATGACCCAACCCTTTTGTTGCTCTCCTTGCAGAATGAAGTCATTTTAGTAATGGATTCAGAGATAGATATAAAGGTACTTACTTGTCAAGTGAAGATACTTCTTTGATGATGATTTCTTCAACTTGAAGCCTTTCTTGATTTTGATGATAGTTGATGATGATATGTTCTTTGAAGATGACAATACTTATTATTCTAGAGATGTCTTTCTTCAAATATGCTTGAGATGTGATCCTTGATTCAAAGAGAGGGAGAAAACCTTGATTCCTTTGTTGATGATGGCAATGCTTATTCTTGCTTCCTTGGATGTCAATGTAGAATGTGGAGGCTTCAAGATGCTTCAAATGTGTAGTCCTTATATCTTTGAATGGAGGTAGGGTTCTTCTTGAAAGTAGAGTCTTTGAGGTCTTCTTCTTCTTCTTGCTTCTAGATGGTGTGATCCTTGAGATGAGAATGAGTAGTCCTTCTTGATGCTCCTTAGATCCTTTCTCTAAGATGATGTGAAGACTAGTCCTTCTTGATGGTTTGACATCCTCTTTGATGTCTTGACCAATGTGGAAATAGTTGTGATAAAATCTTGATAAAATCGACAAAGTCAGATTTTTTGGACTGACCGATTTTATCGATCGACTTTTTGGCGATTTTTTCCCAATCGAAAAAGTTGGGATTAAATCGAAAAAGTCGAGATTAAATTGGGAGTTTTTCCAAAAAATCGTGAGTGAGGTAGTTGTTGAAGAATCTAGGGCATGCATAATTACGTTGATTCTTTGTTGCATGATAACAATTTGTGAAGTATTTAAACAATAAATCTTAACTTGATGTTTACTTCATTATTAGCATGTGTATGTTAACTTCATCAAACTGCTATCATAAACAAAAGAGACAAGAATACAAATGTTTTGGCTTTCTGCCAAGGCCAAAACCTCTCCCTCTTGGAGAGGAAAACCCATGCGTAATTTCTTCTTATAGAGATTCCATTGACAAATACCAAGACCATGACCCTTGACACACTCTGTATCTCCAAGACCAAGATATAAATCCTCCTTTCTGTTGCTGCTGAGATCACCCTCGTTGCTGCACTATTGAAGTTAGTATCCCCGAGATATTCGCTATTGCTTCTTCACCATGTCAATGAGATCCATTGAGATCCTCACTGTGATCTTTATGCTTTCATTGATGCACTGAGATCTTCATTATGACAGTCATTACATTATGTCAATGAGGTCTTCATTGAAGTCTTCATCATGATGACTGTGCATTATATCTTCATCATCGCTAAGACAATGATTCTCATGGTGTCGGGACTATATCATTCCTTCATTATCAGTTTGCTGGAGTTTTAGTACTGCTTCTGCTTATAGACTGTAATACTACTACTTATGCCGAGATAGTGGGATATGGATCTGAGCCTCACTGTGGTGTATTCATGATCCCTCTATATCACTGTGATCATTATCGAGACTATACACTGACTACTACAGGAATATCATCCTTGAGACCAACGTGATCTTTGCATCCTCATCCAAAGCTTGTCTTGATCCTTCTATCAGAGATAGATATGTCGAGAATGAGATAGTGACATGCCTAGACTTTGTTGCTCTCTCCATGCGAGGATACCACCTTCAGATCATAGGTATGTGAAAACTGCTTTGCGAGATCCATTAAAACACTATGCCTTTGTCCGAGATCTTTGCTGCTCCATTCAGCCGAGATTCTTACAAGTATGCTGAGATCACTTAGCTGTGCAATTGAGATATGTCTAGGTAGATTCATGTACTTAAAACAGAGATGCCGAGAATGTCTTATCCTTCCATCATTGTAACGTCCATTATACAAGATTATTCTGCTCCATTTATGCGAGGTTTTGACTACACCTAAACCCCAAACGAGGTGCAGTCAAACCCTAACTGCGGCCCTCTTCTCCATGCGAAATCTCAGAGGCATCTGAATTTTCTTCATGTGATTTTCGTTGACCCTTCATGGGTATTTATAGTGGTTAGCCTCCTATATTGAGCCGACATACATTCATGAATCGACGTGTCCTTTTATCAAACCGACATAACTTTCATTTATGTATTTAATTCATATTTGGAGCCGACATGAAGTATTCTTCCTTGCTTTCGCTTGCAGACTTTGGTAGGTTTGTTTTTGAGGCATTGATCTTGGTCTTGGAGGGTTGTTACACAACTTTGAAGACTTGTACATATTTACATGAACTCATAAAGAGTTTCTATACACATGACATGACTCTTTGACATTTATAATAAATCCTTAAGACATCAAGAAGAAGTCTTTTACCTAGAAACACTTCTTGCTCATGAAACCCATGTAGCAAGATTACAAAAATAAATTATTTCCTTTTATTACATCAAATACAAAGATCATGTCATTATGAAGATCGAACCTAGTCACACTTTCTTCAACAGTAGTTTCTTTAACGACTTTTTATTTTTATTTTTTTTGAAAAAATCGGGATTTTATCGAAAAAGTCGGGATAAAATCGAGAGTTTTTCCACTTCTTTGGTGATATGGGCTTTTTCTCTACCTCTTTTGTTATTGTCCTTTTTGAGCTTAGGACAATCTTTCTTGTAATGCCCATATTCTTGACATCCATAGCATTGAATTTTAGCCATGTTATTTTTCTTTTTTTGAGGATCAAATTTCCCAAACTTTCCTTTTATCTTTGCCATAGTGGCATATGCTTGATTTTTGTCATTTGATCCTACATTAGTTTTTGCCTTCAACTTGTTTTCTTCAATCTTGTATAGTGACCATAGATCCTAGAACGAAGTAGCTTCTTTCTTCCCATAAATACTTGAAGTAAAGTTACCCCACTCCTTTGGTAGTGCATTTAGTACTACAATGGTCATTTCCTTGTCAAACATTATTTCACCTAGATCTTGAATTTATCCCTTATTTCAAATATCCTCATGAAGTATGAGGCTATCCCTTCTTCTTTTGATATCTTTAGCTTGTAGAGTTTTTGCCTTAGAGAGATAACTTTTCTTGCAGTGCTTACAAAAAACAACTCTACCAATTTGTCATATATTTCTTTTGAAGTGTCGAGTTGAGATACATATGGAATGAGGGGATCATTGATGGATTCTAAGAGAATCGTTTGAGCCCTTACTTCCCCTTTCATAAAATTTGCAAGTGCTTGAGCATCTTCTTTCGATGGTTTGGTGATAGAGCTTTTGACATGATCCATAACCTCATTTTCAATGAGATTCAGATATGTCCTCTTCTTCCATGCAAGAAAGTTTGAAGCCCCAACCAATTTGTTTCTTTCCTTGCGAAAAGACATTTTGACAGATTCAGATGTAGACATAAATATACATACTTGTGAAGATGATTCTTCCACTTGCTGCCTCCTTGAATTTGATGATGATATAAATAATAGAGATAGTTCTCTTCAAGAGTAATCCTTGACTCCATAAAGAGGGAGATCACTTTAGATCCTTTGATAGTGATGTCCTTGTTGATGATGACTTTTTTGATGATGTCTTGATGCTTGATCTTCTTCAATGGTATGGACCTTGCTTCAATGAGAGCGAGATTGCCTTAGAACTTTTGAAGATGATGACAACGTCTTTGATCTTGCTTCTCTTGGATGAATAGTCTCTAAGATACTTTGCTTTGTAGGTCCCTTCAACTTGATTAAGGTCTTTGTGGTTTTTTAAGGATCCCAAGACCAATGTTGCATGAAGCGGGGACGAAAGGGGATGTTTTTTGGAAGCGGAGACACGGAAGCGTCATTTTCCAAAAGTCTAGGAAGCAAAGCGGCTGCTATATATATATATATATATATATATTTTTTTTTTTTTAAAATTTTTTTGCATTTATACTCAAAACAAACATCCCAAATACCAAATTAGTTGTAGAAGACATGAAAACATGCATATTTTTGCATAAATCAAGATAGATATGGCATCCATGATTCCATTGTAGTTATTAGTATGTACATCAACCATCTATATTCTAGCAATTACAAACATACATCAAATTTTTAAGCATATTATAAAACATAAGGGATTTAAGCATATTATAAAACATAAAACATTTAAGCATATTATAAAACATAAAACATAGAGCATATTATGATTTATCTAGAAAGTGAGCAACTGTCAACATTTGTCATGTCGAAAATTCAAATAATAATGTTTACAAAATATGTCACTTGGTCACTGCCAAGACAAAAAAGGTTCAAATTCACAAGCCTACAAGTCTAATGATTAATCTATGACAAAAGTAGTAAATTGTGAATATATCTACTAATCGCTCCTCTTTCCACCACGAAGAGAACGTGGCAATGAAGAAGATGGTGCCTGTGGAAGTTGTGGTAGTGGCACTGAAACTGATGAAGACGAACCCCCTGCTGTTGGTGTTGAACCATGGAACCTAGGAACCAAGGGACCAGATGGGGGTGGCATCTCAACACGATCATCATTATCTTGGAATCGCTCAAAAAATTCATACAAAAAAAAACACTAGTTAACAAAAAAAATTAAAAACACGAATTAGAGAAATGCTTTATAAGGAAAATTCATACGACAATGGACATACCTGGATAAGAGCATCCTCTAATTGCTCTAATCGCAACACTCCACCCTCCAAATTGGGCTCCTCTGGATTCTTGTCCCAAATCTTAAGGTCTTTATTCGTCTTTGCATTATCACAGTAATGGGACAACAATCGCAAGTTGTAATGAACATAAACCAATCTCTCTGCCCAGTCTAAACTCAACCTGTTCCTTTTAACACTGTGAATGAAAGAATAAAATTTCCAACACCTCTATGCAAAAGAAGTGTTTACCACCTGTGATAGCACCCGCAATGCCAAAGTCTGTAGAAGTGGAGTAGCCCCTCCATGCATGTTCCACCACTCAAGAGAAGAAAAAGTGTCTCGATCTCTAATTGCATGCATGCTCCAGTGTTAAGCGTATAGTTGCTCAACTGTCTCCGTACCATGGCAGCCTCCTCCTCATCAGGGATTAATTTACTCAATGCAGTCATATATCTTTTGTGAACCTCTTGATCTTGGTGTGGTTTTCTCCTACTTCCCCCCCGAGGTGCCGGTGTTGAAAGCCATGATGGATGATAATATTTAGGTGTCAAAACATATGCTAATGCATGCAATGGAACATTTAGCATTTCCCATCGGTTTTCCATCTCTGCACGAATATAATTGTACAAAGTGATATCTCTAGGCTCAACAATGTCTTTAATCTGCCCCAACATGCTATCCATTTGCTCATACACCTCCCCAATTATTGGTCGATTTGAATCTCCAAACTTGATCATGTAATAAATTGGTTTGGTGAATTACAAAATATATTTAACCTGTGACCAAAAGTACATGTCAAGAATAGTGTCCTTGGCTGTGTTAGCAACATCTCTATCAGTGTTAATTTCATCCCATGTTTCAGCACACACAATATTAGTTAAAGCTTGTCTCACCTTCACTAGCCGCCTAAAGGTGAGGTAATAACTGGCAAATCTTGTCTTTGCAAGTTTAAGAAATTGCAACTTGGAGTAAGTGCCATAGAAGTAGTTTACCCTTGTATGCCTTGTGATGAATTTAATGAGTTGCTTCCCTCTCGTGTAAAGCTCATTAATCCACTGACATTCTGTACGCTTTACAATATCATGCATCAAAAGATTCAATGTGTGAACCAGGCACCCAGACCAAAAGATGTGTGGATGAGTACGCTCAATAATTTTTCCTGCTGCCTTACAATTTGCTGTATTATCTGTGATCACTTGAACCACATTATTTGGACCAACATCTTTGATTGATTGCAATAGGAGATCTGCAAAGTTTTGTGAAGATGCACTGATGGAGGAGGAGTCATGACATGTAATAAATACTGCACCACTAGAAGAAACACCAAGAACATTTATCAAATGTTGGTTTCTAATATTTGTCCACCCATCTGATACAATGGATACCCCACAATCTATCCACTCATTTGTAAAACGTGTCAAAGCTCTTTGAACCCCTGCTTTTTCTCTTTCTAATAACACTGTTCTAGCTTTCTCATAGTTGGGGGACTTGTATCCTTTTGGGGCTTCATTGATGGCCTTTACCATTTCATGGCAATAGGGAGAGCGAAGCACATTGAATGGTACACCGCAAGCACGAAGAAATCGGACTATCTTTCCATCCACATCATCCCTCCCAGCAACATTAAGGAAATCCCCTATTGTTCTTTTACCTCCAGAGTTTCCAGAAGTACCATGAGGAGATGAGTTACCAAATCTAGAGGTTGCACTTGATTCAAAATGAGTTTTTTGTTTCTTGCTTTTTTGTTGTGCAACCTCCTCTATTTGGATGTATTTTCTTCTTTGTTCAGATGAAATGTTTGGGCAAATTTGTATCCCCATAGCACCCTTTTTATCATCATTGTCCATCACCCGACAAAAATGCCTCCTCACATGGGTGTATGAACCACTAAATGGTTTTCCTCCATGACAACCATGAGGGCACAAAAATTTGTAGCTTCCACCACCCTTTCCCCCTTCAAGTTTGGTCACATAGTTCCACAAGGGTGTTAATGCAACTTTCCCCTTTAGTGTTTCAGTTTCCCCTTCAGGTTCAACATCATCCCCTTCCTCCTCATCATACATTGGGTCACTCATATTGGGACCACTATCCTCTTGTGCTTCTTTCCTTCTATTCCTACTCCCCCTTGCCATCATTAAAACCAATAGTGGAATGATACATAGAAGCCAAAAGAACACCATCTTAGAATATGGATATAGGTGGTGAAAAACTTGCAAGTAAAGGAGCAAGTAGAAACAATGGGAAAGAGTAGGAGAGGGAGGAGAAAAATACAAAAAAAATGTCAAAAAAGTAAGGGAGTTTGGGGTTTGCACTTACCTCTTTAGCTCTTGTAGATGAAGTCCTCCAAGCTCCTAGTCCAAGCTCCTCCTCCTCCTCCTTCACTCCTCCAAGCTCTCCTCTCTTCTCTTCTCCTCTCCTCTCTCCTCTTCTCCAACTCTCATAAACTCAAAGTGGGTAAATGAGGGATGAATGGGGGCTTTAATCCCTTCATTCCTCACTTTAACCCAAGGTGGACCCACCCCCAACAAGCCAACTCACACAAAAAGTAAAAAAAATAAAATTAAAAAAACAATTTTTTTTTTGGCCGCGCGACGAAAAAAAAGGAAGCGCGTACAGAATCGTACGCGATCCGTACAATTCGGCCTTTGAAGTGTGGCAGTTCGTACGGCCGAAGCACCGTACAAAACGCGCTTCGGACACCAGGAAGCATGTTTATCAGTCCGAAACATGTTTCGGTTTTTCCGAAGCGCGTTTCGGACGACACTTCCCCCACGCATCCGTACGGATTGCGTTTTAAGGGTTTGGGGGGGGGGGGGGGGGGGGGGGACGTTTCTTGCAACACTACCTAAGACTTCTTCTGGTGTAGACTTCTTCAATTTAGGTTTTTGACACTTCTTTGTAGATCTTGACTTTGCTTTGATATCCTTCGAGATTTGATCCTTGAGTGCTTGTGTGTCTGTTAGGCCCGTATACAACTAGTGTAACCCCTTATTGTTATTAGTACAACCCCTTATTATATTGTTGTACCCATGTAGTCCCCATATTGTTACTATTGTGCCCCATAGAAGCCCATTATTGTTATTATTGTGCCCTTACATTATTATTGGTATGGCGGCTCTGATTATATTACGACCCTTTAGACTCCTGTATATAGAAAGGAGGTCTTTTCATTTGTATCATCTAAGAATTGTTCATTTGTGTAATGTGAAGGAGGTTGCCCCCTCGAAGAGGCTGAATTCTAAGGCGTTCATCTATCTTTTCTATCTTTTTGTGAGCTGGTTTCATAACATTTGGTATCAGAGCTTTGGATTCTAGGGTTTCACTGCTCCAAACAGGTCATCGTGGCATTTGCACTATAACTTTTTTTTCTGCGATGTTTCAGACGATAAAAAAGAACCCATTTGGGTTGAAATTGTTTTGAACCTTAGGTCCGAAATTCAGAGCTTTTCGCACTATATTTGTGGAGATATGATCTGAGGAAGTTGGCATTTTTGCAGACTCCTGAATTTCATTCCAAATAGGTAACTTGGGGAAATCATAATAACTATTTCTCTGGGCTTCAGATTTCAATTTCGTAAGAAGTTGCAGAAAGAGGACGAACTGTAGTTTCCTGTGTATAATTTTCAGATCCTAAGGTGAAAACAATGACATGTGGCACTTCATACAAGTTCGCTCTTTTGAAAAGGTATATAATCAGGTCATGTTGGGAGATTGTGGATGACTCTTTCTTGGAGAATCTAAATTCGATCAGACTGGTGGCATTGGAAAAAGGACGCAGAGGGCTACTGCAAGTCGCAATTTCAGAACTTAAAGATCCGAAAGTACAGAGTTATAGTCGTTTCAAGATCGAGCTCCTAAAATCATGAAAAAGCGAGATGAGGAAGTTTGATGGCAAAGATCCGGTAAATTGGATACTACAAATGGAGAAATATTTCGATCTACATGAGGTGCAACTATTACAAAAGGTACGTATTGCATCTTCATATTTAGAACCAGATCAATTTTTATGGTATAAAGGGCTTTGTTCTCGTAAACCACTTGTTACGTGGTCAATTTTCACGGAAGAAATGATAGCACATTATGAGGATACAAAGAGAAACTCCTTCTCTAGCCAATTGATAAATCTCAAACAAAAGGGTTCAATGGAAGAGAACATTGAGGACTTTCAAAAATTGAATAGAAGGGTAAACTATATTCCGAGAAGAAAATGATTGATGTCTTCATAGGGTCTTTAAAGGATAACGTTCAACATGAGGTTCGTTTTTGGGAACCTGATTCATTGGAGAAGGCATTCAAGTTGGCAAGAAAAATTGAAAGCGAAATTATGGAAACAAGGAATCCCACCACTCATGACTATAATTATGAAAGTGTTTCTTCTCTTAGCCTTCCACAACCTACAAGGATTACACCACAGCAATTGGAAGAGAAAAGAGAAAAGGGGCTTTGTTACAATTGTGATAGCAAATCCACTAAAGGTCATAAGTGTGCTGAGAAGAAATTATTTTACATAGAGTATGAAGAGGAGGAAGAAAAGGATCAAGAAACATCAAAAGAAGAGGATATATGCCAGGAACAAACCCCAGAGAAAGAAGAAATAAATCCGACCATATCTTGTAAAGCATTGACAAGAATTACCATTCCTCAAACTCTCAAGACAGAAGGACGTATCAAGAAGAAAAAGGTTCAAGAAGTGAAAGATCACATCGAGAGAGAAGAAATGAATCCAACCATATCTTGTAATGCATTTTCCAGAATTACCACTCTTCAAACTATCAAGAAGAAAAATGTTCAAGAAGTGAAAGATCACATCGAGCATCAAGAAATGAATCCGACCATATCTTGTAAAGCATTGGAAGAAATTACCACTCCTCAAACTCTCAAGAT
>APFE030053258.1:90260-107205 GCA_000404065.3 Pinus taeda | reverse complement strand
GCCTTAGAATTCAGCCTTTTCGAGGGGGAAACCTCCTTTACATTACATAAATGAACAATTCTTGCATGATTCAAATGACAAAAACCTCCTTTCTATATATATAGGAGTCTAAGGAGTCACAATATAACCCAGCCGACCTAACAATAATAATATAAAGCCACAAAAATAAAAATAGAGGGATTCTATGGGGCATAGTAATAACAATATGGGGACAATAGGGGCATAACAATATTAATAAGGGATGCAACTACAATAAAAATTGGGTAGTCACTAGTATTATAGGGACCCAACATCCTTCTGCAAACGTAAATAAATATATGATGACATTTATTGATGACTACACCAGAAGGTGTTGGGTTTATTTATTGAAGAACAAACCTGAAGCATTTGAAACATTCAAAAACTTTCATGGATGGATTGAAAATGATGCACAATGTCATTTCGACTCTATTCGTACTGATAATGGAAAAGAATATACTTCAAATGAATTTGAAAATTATCTTCGCCAACATGGGATCAACCATCAAACAACCGTGCCCTATAATCTCTAACATAATGGAGTAGCGGAAAGAATGAACAGGACAATCTTAAATATGGTATGTTCTATGATGTTTTTCAAGAATGTTAAATTGATGTTTTGGGCTGATGTAGTTCTATTTGTTGTTTATATAAGGAATAGTTGTCCATCTCATGTTATAAAAAACAAGACTCCCTATGAAATGTCGTATGGCCACATTACTTTGGTGGGGCATCTCAGGGTTTTTGGTTCCACCTATTGTGCTTTGATACCCAAGGAACAAAGAAACAAACTCGGTGCAAGGAGTCACAAATGTATCTTCTTGCGGTACTCAAATACCTCGAAAGCATATCGTCTCTATGATGTGGTGAATAAGAAGTTTATAATATCTAGAGATGTGATCTTTCTCAAAATCTTCCAAGATTAACAATGTTATTGAGTGACAACTTTATCTCTTGGATATATTCAAACATGCAAAGTCTTTTCAAGAGTTTGATAATGAGATTCCACATATTGAATGGGGGATCCCTATATTGGATCAATCTGTGGAATCTTCTTTTGAAGCACTCTCCCCCCGCATGAAGCTCCAACCACTAATGATACTTTGAGTGATGTGATTAACAAAATTGGGAGACTAAATCTTGGTTCAGCCCAACTCAGTCAACTGAGCAGCCTGGGCCATCTTAGAAAGGTTCTCCAAAATGACTGGTAAAGACACTTGAAAGTGTTTGCCCTGATGAGGTTGGAAAGACAAGAAGAAGAAGCTCAACCAGATAGAATGGAGGTGATGTAGACAACACTGATTCACCGATTGATATGGATGTTTCTTATGATTGTGAACTGAATTTGTCTACAGATTTTGAACCAACTTCCTTCAAAGAAGTTGCCTCTGATGATGAATGGAAAGAAGCGATGCAGAACGAATATGATGCTTTGATAAAGAATGACACTTCGATGCTGGTTGATCCTCCATTGGGAACCAAACGAATAAGCTACAAGTAGGTCTTCAAAAACAAGTATAAAGCAGATGGCTTAGTTGACAAGCATAAAGCCAGGCTTGTGGAAAAGGGTTTTGCATAGAAGGAAAGGGTTGATTATGAAGAGACTTTTGCCCCCACAAGAAAATGGGTTACCATCTAGACACCCTTTGCCTTGGCAGCGCAAAATGGTTGGAAAGTCCATCAGATGGATGTAATAACTACTTTCTTGAATGGAGAGATGAAAGAGAATTTTTTTATGACCCAACCTGAAGGATTTGTTGTGAAAGGTCAAGAACATAAAGTATGCAAGCTTGTAAAATCCTTATATGACCTCAAGGAAGTACCATGAGCTTGGTACGAGAAATTGACTAAGCATCTTCTGAAACTCAATTTCAAACATTATGATCTTGATGATGCAACTTTGTTTGTCAAGAAATTTGGCAAGACAATTGTATATCTTGTGGTGTATGTAGATGATCTTTTGATGACAGGGAACAACGAGAACTACATTGCATCCAAAATGAAGGAATTGAGGAAAGGTTTTGAAATGACAAATTTGGGCTATGTTCACTACTATCTTGGTATTGAAATAATCCAACACCGAAGTTTATATTCCTCTCTTAGAAGAAGTACATTGGAGATTTGTTGAACAGGTTTGGCATGGCTGAGCGCAACCCTTTGACTACTCCAATGGAACAAAACTTAAAGCTCACATCTAGTGAAGGAAAAGAATTTGAGGATGCAACAAAGTATAGACAACTTGTAGAAAGTGTCAACTACCCGACTACTACTAGACCAGACATTTCATTTGCTGTTGGAATCCTCTCCAGGTTTATGCAAAAGCCTTGTGAGGGTCATTGGTGTACTGCAAAAAGAGTTCTAAAGTACTTGAAGGGAACTCAAGACTTTGGACTCAAGTATACATAGGTGGATGGGTTCAGCTTGATTGGATACTTTGATTCAGATTTCGATGGCAATTAAGAAACTAGGATATCCACTTCATGTTATGTTATGAGTCTTAGATCAGGAGTTGTCCCTTGGAGGTCATGCAAATAGTTAGTTCCAACAAATTCCACAACTGAGGCAAAATATGTGGCAACAACTGAAGCAACGAAGGAAATTGTGTGGCTTAGGAAAATTCTAGAAGATTTGCACGAGAAACAAGTACAGTCAACTCCTCTTTTGATTGATAACACTTCTACAATAAAGTTGGCCAAGAACTCAAAGTTCCATGATCGAACGAAGCACATCAATAGAAAATACCATTTGATTCGACATCATGTTGAGGCCAAAACAATCCACCTACGACATTGTTCCACAAATGAGCAGATTATAGACATCTTCACCAAAGTGCTTGGAAGGGAAAAGTTTGAAAGATTCAAAATGATGCTTGGACTCATCGACATCCCTTCAGATTAAGGGGGGAATGTTGAACACCTGATCTTTGGGATTAGGAATCCTATGTAAATATTGTAAATAGAAAAATAAGAGAAGTTGGAAGACGAAGAGACATCGGGAGATGAAACCCAATAGTCTCCCTCTCCTTGTATATAGTCATATTCTATTATAATGCAAACAAGTTATTCGTGGAGTTACTCCTAGTCTAATAAGAATGATTTATTCCTCCGAATACTATTTGCAAAGACCCTCAAAGAGACCACTAACCAAGATGTTCAAGATAATTTTCAAAGATGTGACCAGGGCTTGACGTTTCTCCCAATCCAACCTTGGAAATGGGCTCAAATTTGGAGGATCACTAGGGGAAACAACAATGCAGTAGCCTATCTAAATGGTTTCCAAAAGTCACCCTTCCAAAACAACTCACATCAAGCCCTAGCTAGCCGTCTATGGTTAGGGCCGAAATTTAGAAAAAGGAGAAAGGAAAAAGAAAAGGAGGGTGATCACCAAGATTTCTCAGATCAATGCCTTGTCCTTGGGCTATGGAGTCTATGTGATTCAAAATCTGGCCAAAATCGTCATCAAGGAGGCTAGAAAATCATGCCCTAGTAAGCACTCTCTAGCATTTACCCGCCCAAGATTTATGGACTTCCATGGAAAGAAAACAAGATCTACTCTGCTAGGAACATTTATATACTTGTTATCAATGAGTAACATGCACAAATTTGCAATCTAACAATTCTCTATAATGATATTCAATAATTAGGGCATAAAAGGAAAGAGCTAGCTACAAAATTTCCATACATTTGAATTTTTCATGCAAAAATCTCTCATAAGATTACTTACAAGACAATATATCCAAATCCAAGATCAAGAAAATGGTCCAACATAATCAAAATTTTAGCTACAAAGATATTGAAATGCATTAAGAGATCTCCAATAGACGACAACCAAGAAAAAGTGTGAAATTCTCTTCAAGAGAGCTAATCCAAGTCAAGTGATGATGATCCAATAAAAATGAGGCTCTCCTTTATTTATATGAGCCTTTAGAAATTTGAATTAGCCTGGTTAGTCTAATTAAGCCCATAATAATATTTTAATGTGCAATAACATCCCTTTTGGTGACAAGCCCATCACATAACTCGATAAGTGAAAAATAAACCATCCAAAGCTAGTCAAAATGATCGACTAATGGTCAAGAGGGTTGTTGGAAGGCTTGAATGAGTCCTCAAAGTACTATGATGAAGAGGAGGGCTCCAAAAATAACGATGAATGGGTTGACCCCTTGGTTTCCAAGGAAAACATCCTGTGTTGCTCCCAAGTAGCTCTGGGGCACAATCAATTGTCTCATGGTTCTCTAGTGGCTCAATAACACGTCATATGCTCCATCAGTGAGGGCTAGAAGGTGATGCATGCCTTCCTATGTCTCTTCGGATGATATAAAACCCCATATGGGCCTTGTTATCGCTTAAACTAGCAAGGGTCCTAAAGGGAAGCCTAAAGGGGCAACTGCTAGGACAAGGGAAACAATGGAGACTTAGCCCATTGTCACCTCAACTAAGGCTCCCTACTCTTTATGGACTTTCACCGATGGGAGAGGACCTGATATGAGGGCTCACTAACAAAGAATATATCAATGTAATGGATAAGAAGTGATTCCAATCACCCTTTCCAAGGAGAAACTCAAAATTAGGGCTTGCTTGCATTGTAAGCAAGGTGTAGGGGTTTTCTAGGAAAGGTTAATGAGGATATGAGGGTTAGGTTTAAGGAGTATGTCATGCAATGGAGCTTCCTATTCGTCAAAATCCTTATGGAACTTGGATTCCTAAGTGATCCTTGAAAAGTTAGCTTTGATAGGAAACGAGACCACACGAGACCAAATGGACCCCAAGTTATGTCAAGGGGGGAGGGTTTGGCAACCAATGATGAGCTTGACCTAATCAGGGAAGAGAAGAGGATAAAAGAAAACAATTCAATGAAAGGTGGCACAATGATCCCTATGAGGTAACTAGCTTAAAGAAAACCAAGGTCAAGAATTGGTCTTTGCGCTAGGGCTTGTGATATCTCAAGGTCCCACTGTCAGAATTTCATGAAATTTGGAGGGCTTCTTGAGGACAGACCAACGCAGTTGGGGACCAAAAATCAAAGTATTTGGATGGCTAGATTGTGAGATATTTGATGCTCTAGGTGTCTTATGGGGTTGGACCTAGAAAGAAGAGGAGAAGGTGAAGAAAAATAAATTCTAGGGTGATCACCTATGGTAGACTAGTGCCTAATCCTTTGGGGAGATTGGAGTCAAGAATGATTATGAATTCAGATTTGATTTTCTTGGTCAACGAGGCCTTAAAGACAACTTTACTTAGCACTAGGGCAAAGGGGAGCAACTTCAAGGACTTTATACTTCATTTTGCAAAATAGATGGCTTATCAAGGTAAATTTCAACCATGAAATATCCCTAGGAACATTCACTCATCATACATGGCCCATACATGAAGCATCACTATCTAAAAACAAAATTTCCACAACTTCGCAATAATAAATGCAACAAATTAGCCCCAGAATAGCGAAATCCAACAACAATGTATGTGACAAAAATAGATCAAAGCGTAGCTAATAAAAGGGAAGCCCACACTTGGGTAAATAACGTGTAGGAGGGAGAAATCGTGGTGCATGAGTTATCTCGACCTTGATTTTCCCACCCTTCTTCATATGCCTTCTGCCATTTTATGATTTTCTTTGGTTAACTGCTTGAGGCTCTAGGTAATGAGAGCATGATGCATAAAGTATAGCAGCGGATACCCCCTTATAAGGTAGGGCAGTTCATCACCCATTGAGGGTTGGGACAATCATGGGTTCCTGAATGATAAAGGAGGCTCATTCAGGGCCATGTAGGAACCAGGGTGATAGCCATGGAATGGGGTAGAGCTCATGTCATGGCTTTTGCCCACATGCTAAATGCTTTTGTCTCAACCATCTTTTGCATTTTATGGTACAATTTCCTGTTGAATGTGGCCAAATATGCTTTTTTCTTTTTCTTTTAGCTGCATGAACCTTTGAACATCATTCCAGGCCCGACCCAAGATGTGGGGCAAGGGGAGGTGGTGGCTGACCTTATGTGGACCCAGGTGGCAGGAGAGATGATTGGGGGTGTAATGAGAAAAAGGGGAGTAATATATGCGAATCGAGGAGCAGGATCATGCAACCAAAATTAGGGTTTCCCATGTAGTACTATCCCTAAAACCAATAGGTCAGTAAAAGATATCAAACAGGACTAGGGTGCAAGGTTAACACCCCAAAAGAGTCCTAGGGGACAACAACATAGACCTAGACCACTCTTTTTACCGAATCCCCCTATTAATCCATGCCCAAAGTTTCCATGATAAATAAACTAGAATACTCAATTACCAAATAACAAGGCATACCTTTAGGTTTGGGAGGCCCACCTTCAAACATAGGATCATGACAAATGGGTGAGGGACCACATGGCTGGCTCAGGTGGCAGAGAAATGGCACATTGAGCTAGTTGGTGGTTGTTGGTTGCCCACTGAGGACCATCATGAAGAAAGATTTTCTCCTAGGGATATCACCCACAAAATGATGGGTAACAGGTCTTGGATTAGCTGCCAAGTGTTGGGTGCAAGTTGTGGCTGGCTAGACAACGTGGTCCAAGTGCATCATCATCTTTGTATGGTCGGGGCACGAACAAGCAATGTGTGGTGCTGAAGAAGCCCACGATGTGGCAATCAATGCTCTGTTGTGGTGGAGGCCCATGGCTCTCAACGCTCACCCTACAAGTGCCATTATGACCCTCTGAAGGGCTTAGATTCTGTATAGGGAGACCAAGTTCAAGATGAAGACCCACTTACAATTCTGTATAAGATCCACTGCTTTTCCTCACATTCCAATACAATTAATCATTAGTGAAATTGAGTAAATAAGCTTGCTCATCAGAGGCAAAAGTGGACACTTCATAGTGGCTTTAAAAAGTACATGAGTTACCTTGGTCGACAAGAGAGGTTAATAAGTGACCCTATTAGGTGGTTTGAACCTCTAAAGGAGGGCACATCAAATGGCAGGTGTCATGTGAAATGATGATGGAACGAAGTGGGGCAATAGGGAAGGCTCCAAGCCACATGCCATGGTACAAGGGAAGCTGGAATGAGGGAAGCTTGCACCTTGGGTAAATGGATGTAGGAGGGAGAAATCGTGGGACCTGAGTTACCCTGACGTTTGTTTTTCCACCCTTCTTCATATGCCTTTTGCCTTTTATTGTATTTTCTTTCTTTACTGCTCGAGGCTCCAAGGGATGAGAGCGTGATGTGTATGATGTAGCAGTGACTACTGCATTAAGGTTGGGCAGTTCATCGCCCACCAGGGGTTGGGTTAATCATGGGATCCTTAATGATGCGGGGGGCACTTATAGGAGCCCTACGAACCAAGCTGATGTCCATAGTGATGGGGGTAGAGCTCATGTTTGGCTTTTGCCCACAAGTTAAATTTTTATGTCCCGACCATCTTTTGCTTTTTGTTGTACATTTCCTGTTGCAAGTGGCCAAATTATGCTTTTATTTATTTTTAGTTGCATTAACCTTCGGGGCATCGTTCCAAGCCCGACGCAAAGTGTGGACAAGGGGAGGGGGAGGTTAATACCTTGTGGACCTAATGGATAAACGTGGATCCAGATAGGAAAAGTGTGAAAAGGGGTTATATTGAACAAAGGGAAGTGAGATATATGGTGTTGGGAAGTGGGACCACGTTGTTGAAATATGTAACTAGGTTCGGTATTCATAATGACATATGTTACTGTGATTTTATGTATTTGATGTAAAGAAAAAAGTAAATTTATTATTGTCATTCTTGAGGCATGGGTTTCATGCTCAAGGGAAATTTATTTTTAGGTTAAGCACTCATTGTGTGCTTCTAGGGCTTGTCATTGAGTCTGCGAGTCAATTGAGTCATTGTCATGTATGGAAGACCCTCTTGGGCATGTTACATATTGTAAAGAAAAATTTATTTGAGTCAAATTAGAGTCAAAGACCCTCCAAATCTTTGTCATGGTGCCTCAAGCAAGTCGACGTACATGAAAGATCAAGTCGGCGTTCAGGAAGAATTCGTACCCCTAGAAAGCCCATAAATAAGAAGGAAATCAAACTCATTTGGACACAAAACACAAGCAAGTTCGATCTCCTCAAGAAAGAAGCTAGAAAAGGTTGAAAATCAAGGGTAAGAAGAAGAAAAGCAAAATCGAAGTGTTGGAAAGTTGCTGGGCAAGTTGAAGTATTGGAAAGTTGTTGGGCAAATCGAAGTGTTGGAAAGTTGTTGAGCAAGTCAAAGCGCTGGAAAGTTGCTCGACAAATCGAAGTGCTGGAAAGTTGTTGGGCAAGTTGAAGTGTTTGAAAGTTCCTGAGCAAGTGGAATTGCTAGAAAGTTGCTAGACAAGTCGAAGTACTGGAAGGTTGTTGGGGAAGTGGAAATTGCAGAAGAAACTGCTGGGGTTGAAGTTACAGAAAAAATTGCTGGTGTCGAAGTTGCTGGGGTTGAAATGGCTGGAAAGAAAGCTCATCAAGGAGAAAAATTGACTTGGTCTTGGAGGGGTCTTTGTCAAGGGTCTTAGGTATTGGAATTCGTCATTTGAAGATTCTATAAGAAGAGAAGAATTCTTGTGGATTTTTCTCTCAAGAGGAGAGGTTTTGGCCTTAGCTAGCAACCTACATTCTGTGTCCCCTTGTCTCTTTGATCTTCATTGTTTGGTAGCTGTTGATGATAGAAAACACAATAATAATCAAGTTAAAGAAGAAACTAAGCAAGTTAAGTAAAAAGACATCACAAGCAATAATGAAAGTAAGAGAAATCATCTAATCTGCTGCCTCTAGATTTCTCAACACACGCAACCAAAATTAGATTTTCCCATGTAGTGCCACTTCTGAAGCTAGTAGCCAATAGAGGAGATCGCATGGGACTAAGATACAAGATTAACCACCGAGTTGGGACAAGGGAACAAGAGTACAGTTTGTTGAAGAAAGTGTAACTAGGTTTGGTCTTCTTGACATTGTAATTATGATTTTTGTAAACAAGAAAATGAATTTATTATTATTCCTTGCTACATGGGTTTCATGAGCAATAGGTTTATTTATTAGTAGTTTCCATCGAGAGCCTTAGGATGTCAAAGTGTTAAGGTCATGCTCTTCTTGAGCCTATGTGTAATGTATACAAGTCTATAGAGAGGTCTAGAAGCCCTCCAAAGACAAGCACAATCCTCTTGAAAAAGGAAATAAGCTAAACAATGTATAACACAGTCATGTCAGCCTGCATATGAATATAAATGTCAAGTCGGCTCACAAAAGAAGACACAACACTTAACACTGTCATGTTGGCTCAAATATAGAGACACAACACCTATAAATATGCAACTAGAGTCACAGAGAGATAGGACTTCGCATAAGCCTCTGCAACTTCGGATATCTCTGAAATCTCTCTAATAATTACAGTGATATCTCGAACAAGTAATGGAACAGGAATCTTGGATGAAGACAATGTTACAGTGTTTCCGTTGAAGGAGTCTATAAGTTTTCGGATGGATATTACAGGGGTGCATATTCTCACAGTCTTGGCATAATAAGGAGTAGTGATGGCAGTGACAAGGATGATCTCGGTGAAAAGGGAACACAGTTACATTCTCGTTAAAAGATCTCAATAGTCTTGGTAACAAGGATGATTACAGTCTTAACATAATGATGATGGAAGGATCTCATAGTGACACACTATCTCGGCATACATTAAGGAGCAGTCATAATCCTATCACAGTCATGACCGCGTGCTTGATGAAGACATAGTCACAAAGGTTATGATCTCGGTGAAGGAACAATTATGATGAGACTGCCATGATATCGATAGATCTACATACAACTTTCATATACATATGAAGACCTCGATGATGGTGCAACAATGATGATGATCTCGACAGTGTCAAAGAAAGAGGATTGGTGTCTTAGTCTTGGAGTGGCATAATAGGTCAAGGGTCATGGTCTTAGTATTCATCAATTGGAATCTCTATAAGAAGAATTTTGTGCGGGTTTTCCTCTCTAAGAGGGAGAGGTTTTGGCCCTGCCAGAAAGCTAACATCTTGTGTTCTTGTCTCTTTGTTTTGGTAACTATTTGGTGAAATAAGAAGACACACTCTAATAATAACAAGCGAATATTGTGCTAATAAAAAAAAGTTAAAAACACCTCACAAATAGTTATCATGGTGAGAAGAATCTTATTAACCTAATTTGCCCTAGATTCTTCAACACGGTCCAAGTCCATTCTTTCTGCCTAATCTGTCCACTAATCCATGTCCAAATGTGGCGAAGAAATGCAAGCATAAACACCCAATTACATAATGAAAAGTCATACCTTCAGGGTTGGAAAGCCTACCTTCAATCATAACAGATGGGCAAGGGCACATAATGGCTGGTTCAGTTCGCTGAGAATAGTGGCACATCGAGCTATGTGGTTGCTGCAAGTGGCTGTTGGTTGTGGTATGAATACAAATCTAGGAGAAATTTTCTCCTATAGGGGTCACTCGCTGGTGGTAGGTGACATGGCCCACTTTCACCATAGCCAAACTCCCCTGCTCTTTATAGATTTTCACCGATGGGAGGAGTCCCCATAGGAGAGAGATAAATTATAATAGATATTCTATTGTTAATGTGTGAAATGATCTTCCTAGGAGGTCTTCAAGAAAGACACAACTTAGGTCCAAGGCTTCACAAGGAAGCAATTCACTTTCTCTGATGAGGCCTAGAAAAGAGGGCACGAGACCTAGGGTTTGATAAATTTGATGAGTGTTGGAGTAACCAAAGGTCAAGGCTAGGAGAAAAGGTATCTTACAATGTATATCGACTATGCCAAGGCTCATGAGACCTTCAAGGATTACTTGGTGCCCATGGAATACTTGCCCATGGTAATAGCACCCATGGAATACTTGCCCATGGTATTTGTACCCATGGTATTGGTATCCACTTACCCATGGTATTGGGGTGGCCAAGCATTATAAAAGGGAGCTTAAGATCATTCTATAGGCATGTCTGGATATCTGATAGATTGTTTACTTCGGCTCGTAGAGCTTGCTTGAGGGTTTAAAACCTTGAGCATGATGTTCTTTGGTGGAGCAATTACCCACCCTAGTTGATTAAAATAACTAGTCGTCGGTGGTGAAAGACTCCAACCTAGTTAGTCTTAAAGGAGGAGCCATTCAGGTTTCTCATTGGGCATTAACGAATTCATTGTGGAGGCCATTGCCAATCATTTATATCTTCATCCATTTGTGCCATCTTGTTGGTGTCTTAGCAGGTCCTCATGTATGTTCAAATTCATCTTTAATATACTAAGGTTGAGTTTTTGCTTGTGCTTATTGTCAAATGAGGGTTTCATGTTAAATTGTGTGTGATACATCCTTACACTAATGATTAGGAGAAAATCATTGGCAATGTCATGATTAAAAATATCATGATGGTAATTGTGAAGATGCAAAATTTAGTTTGGGACACTATAATATATTTATTTTATGTATGTAATGTTCATTTAAACAGTGAGAAAGATTATTCATAAGTTGATTAGGTTTAATCTAGTAAACATGTATTATAGTGCTAAGTTTACTTTAGTAAATATTTGAACTTTATTGTTTTTGCACATTATTGTTGGAATCATGATCGCTGTTAGATGAAAATCTGTAGGCATTAGTCTCTGCTACAATTGCCAAAGTTAGGATCCAAGAGATGCAGTTAGTCCATGTTGCGAAACAAACATGGAGTGTTCAACACAATTTCTAACAATCTCCTCCCAACGTGAGCCGGGTGGGTTTAGAACTTGAGTTTCTGATACCATTTGTTGGCTTCACAATTGTCGTTAGACCAAAACTTGTAGGCATTAGTCATCGCTACAATCGCCAAAGTTAGGATCCAGGAGAGGCACTTATTCCATGTCGTGAAAGACACAGGGAGCGTTGAACCAAATGTCCAACAAGTACTTGATCTTTCACATTGCAGGGTGACTTGGTCCAAATTGGTCACTCACCTATTTTATCTTATTTTATTGGAGACTTGGTCAAATTTTATCACTCTCCCATAATTTTGTTCTTTGATATATAGATATTAGAGATTACAAATGAGTGTATAATTTTGGTAATTCTCTATTCTACTTGTTTTCTTGTGCTCTTATATGCTAGGATCTTTCTTCCATTGCTAGTATTGTGCACATATCATTTGGTATCACAACCACTGTTGCATTTATCATGATTATATTGACAATATTGTGATAAATCATAAGATTATCAGGGCAATGCTAATATCACCTTACTATATTAGTATATTGTGATATATTCAAAAACAATATTTTGCAAATATTTTCTGACATTTGCGGATATTTTACCAATTTTTTTATGAATATATTTTATTGTTTTTAAGTTTGTTAATATTTTAAGATATTTTTCCTACTATTGCTGATTAGTTATATTATAGGCCCTCATTGACATGATAATGTAACATAGGTCACAACCTTAAGATTGAGGCCTATTAGAGTTTATGCTATTTTGGCCTTTTGGTGACTTTCCTCTCATCTAAATTCTCTTTGAGCTCTGAACTACAAGAGGTTTGAGCAATTTCAAGGTGTGTTGACAACATCAGTTCGTATCTCTAGGCCATTGACATGTACATAACATATATTTTGTCAAGCTCACTTCTTCATTTTTGCTTTTCTGGACCCTGTTTTCATAATTTTGTCTGAAATTGTGATTCCTGTTTATGATTGATATAATCACTTAATCTTTTTAAGCTAATCTTGTTGGCCTTTATACCCATTTCGCTACTTTCCTATCCATTTTTCTGGGCTCGAAGATGGCCTCATTGTCTGCCCCCTTTATGCTTGTAGGCACTGAATGCACTCACTGAGGATCCCACTGGGGTAGCGTCAAGTTGGGTTCCATCGACTTTGGGTGGAGACAAATCACCGTATACAATGATCTGATAGGGTCTGCTAGCTGTGCCACCTACAAGAGCCCGAGACTGAGATGCACCTCATTTTTGGTGCCCCATATACTATAAGATTAGAGGACGATATCGTTGCCTATATAGAGACTCTAGAGGGTCCCTCTCTACGTTCTTCCAGTATCCTGAGTAGAGATGCCTAGCCCTCTTCATGATGCAGATATTTAGACACAAATCTCAGATCCTACATATGTTGCCTCACTCGGGGACGATTCAGACAATCACATCATACCTTTAGGTTAATTCGGTTGATTGGAGCAGCAAACGACGAGCTGAGCTTTGGGATATTTTAGATAGTAGAGCAGTGAGACCTCAAGTCTCTCCTCAGGCCCCCTCTTTATGAGGCCTACTGGTACCCTCAAGATTGTTGCAGAGGTGTTGAAGAACACATTAGTTCACTCATACCTAGAGTGTCAGAGAGTCTAGTACTAGATGATTCCCGAACAGGCACGCCCGTCCACAACCTCAACAAAGCAACCAAGGACTTATACAGAACTGCATTCCATTAACATCGAATGTTAGGAGTATCCCCACTCCTGTACCGCCCCCGGGATCATGCAACAAGGCTCCTCGTTGGATCTAGTGGACTCTGATAGTGAGCTAGTGCCATTGTTGCCCTCCATGTTGTTGGCTATCAAACTCCGACATTTTTGACATTATTGATTTCCAGCCGTGGACTTAATCAATTAACCTTTTACATGATCCAATTATATACATGTTTATGAGGCTATCTTATCATTGTATCCTTCTTTACTTCATTTTATCCTAGATTTAGGTTTGGCATTTTCTAAGAGTTTCTTTTGCACTCCCACATTGTACTTGTATTGGTTGTATCCCTAAGTCCCATTGACCTATTTATGGTCATTCTTTGGACATTGATAATCTTATCTTATCTTATCTTATCAATTTGATTGATTAAACCTACATAATGGTCCTTCACATGCAATTTGACGTGCCTCAGTCCATTCTGTGCTTGTAACCTACATTTCACTATTTTCGGCTTGAAAGTCACAAAATTCTCTTCTCAATTTGCATTATGGTTTCACACAAATCTTCTCAAGTCTTTGTTATCTGCCAAGTTCCTGGCATTTCTCGACTTTTGGAAGATTGACAACAATAGAACCAACTCTTCATGGAAATCCTCTCATGACAACAATAAGAACTTGCAGCCTAACTATAGGAGCCCTCAACATCTCTAGCTCCATTGCCAAACTTTGCCATATCACTCACTCATTCCTTTTTAGTAGGCCAGTTTTATTTTGTATTTTGCCACATAATATTTAGTATTTTGTATTATGCCACAGTCTCTTATATACATATTGTGGTAACACTACCTAGGTTTCTCTCACCATATATGTTATTTTTAGCATTTTTTAAGGAGACTTCCTTGCACTCCCACATTGTAGTTTTACTGTCTATACTCTTCTTTAGTCCCATTGACCTACTTTTGTGGTCATAAATTGGACATTAATAAATTTACATTACTATGTAACACTTATGGATTATTTCGTACTTCTTTGGAAGGGGTGTACCACCAACTACAAGAGAATTTGGTGACAGTTTCCTCTAAGCATGGAGGAATTAATGAGACTTAATTTTGTGAACATTATGTTAGTACACTTTTGTACTTTTATTTGATTTGGTCTAAATTGATCACTTATCTATTTTATTCTATATATTTGGAGACTGGGTCTTACTTGATTGCTCTCCCACAATTTACTCCTGTATATAGATAACAGTAAACAATGTACAACACCACCGATTCTTTTTTTGATTTGCATACTTGTTCATCAATTCTTTTGTGTGTATGAGTATGTTTCTTCCATTGCCTATATTATGCCTGTAACCCACCAAAAGTGGGTACTCCTAGGATAATTTTTGTCCTTATCCTCTTCTAGCTGATAGCTAGCAGCCCTTGATAGCCACCTTGTAGTTGATGTGATGTGTCATTTTATCTTTGCCACTTGCGTCAACCATATGTTTCCTCGCCCATTTGTCAAGAGCACATGTTGGATGGTGGGCAATCTGATCCAAAATGTGTGGTATTCATTATGTAGTTGGGCTCTTTTGCTTGTTTTGAATTTGGTCATTTGGCATGGATTATTGGGTGACTTGGAAGAAGGAAGGGTTTTGATCGTGGTTTTGTTTCCTCACCTTAAATGCAGGGTTTAATCTTCAATCCTAGTCTAGTGGGACCTCCCCTAAAGGCCCATGGCTATAGGAAAGGCACTACTTGGGAAACAATGATTGAGATAGCATGGTCTCACTTTCCGATTCCATACTTTTCACTCCCCTTTGTACAGTAGAAGTCCTATACTCCACCTCCCATCTCTGGGTCCACATGACCATGGGTCGATTGGGTTCTTGCACACCCCCTCCCCTTTTTCGTATATCTCGGCCGAGCCTGGAAATATTGCTTCGAGAGGTTGATGTAGCTAAAAGAAAAGTAAAATGCATATCATGGCCACAAGCAAGAAACAAAAGAAAGAAAATTATAAAAATGCAAAAGATGGTTGCGACATTAATAATAGCATGTGGGAAAAAGCTAAGCATGAGCTCTACCCCTTAGCATTATGGCCATTACCCGGTTCCTGTGGCCAATGTTGCCCTATCACATCATTGAAAATGAAACCCTTGCATATCCCAACCCTTAGTGGGCGATGAACTGCCTCACCATTAAGGGGATAATCACTACTACACATCATACACAATATGTTCTCATTTCCTAAAGCTTTGAATGGTAATACAAAGAAAAATCAAGAAAAGGAAAAAAAACAATAAGAATGGTGGGAAAACAAAGCTTGGGGTAACTCATGCATCCATGATTGCTCCGTCCTCACATCTGTATGCCCATGATGTGGATTTCTCATCACTGCTACCCCTTTGACCATGGCATTTGGCCTTGAGACCCCTTTTCTCCCTCCGTTCCATTATTATTCATATTGCACCTATTGATTGAAGGACGTACGACCTATCTTTCTCGTTAGGGGCTAGGAACACCTAATAAGATTGTTTATTAGCCATTCCTACCTAGGGTAGGAGCACTTTTATGTGATCAAAACCCCAAATTTGGAAGGGAAGCCTCGTATGATGTGTCAATTTGCCCTTGACTAACAAGCTTGGTTCACTTAAATGCACTAATGATTATTGTACTTAGTGATGAAGATGCACCACTGGACATTGTGTGTGATTGGCAGGTGGTGCTCATCATGGGCTGGGTAGGTTAACTGGGGCCCATGTCCACTGTGGGGTATTATGACACCCTACAGGTGAAGCATTGAGAGCCATGCGACTCCTACCACTTGCGGAGCATCATTCCATTCCATGGGCACCTATAACACCCCCATCAGTGTGCACTTTGGCCCACATTACTCATGAGATGATGCACTTGGACCAGTGTGCCCCCAACTAGCTTAGCTGTGATCACATGTTTTGGTAGCTGATTTGAGGTCTCGATGTGGTTTGTCTCTTCTGTTGAGACATGGGAGGGCTAACACCATACTCTTAGCCCTCAACGTTGGAGTAGATCCAGGCTATTCTATCACCAAGAGACCCATGAGACCCATTTTGTGCCTCAAACACAAAACTGGAGTCCACAAGATGATTTCCTTGGAGATTTAGGGTTTAACCCCTAGATCATGATTTTTGGAGACTCTAGGGTCTACACTCACTTTGGCGCCAGAGGAGCCCAATGCATGCCCTAGAAGGGCCTATGCTTGCATGATGTCAGTGTTTCGACCTCTTTGTGGGTTAATTTTTATGTTTACACATTGGCTATGAGGTTGGCTTGTAACCTCACTTAGTGTTTGCCCATTATTTTATGACTTAAGGGGATTTTAGGTTAGATTTTGATATCATTGGACATGTATACATCAATGTTTTAAAACTCCGACTCCGACTCCGACTCGGCCGAGGGTCGACTCCGACTCTGACTCTGACTCGGTATAGACTCGGCCGGCTCAATTTCAATGACTCGGTCGTTGTAAAAAATACATTAAATATTTATTTTTTATAAAAACACATAA
>APFE030053258.1:79353-90111 GCA_000404065.3 Pinus taeda | reverse complement strand
TTTCATTCATGTTTCCAAACACACAGCATTAGAATATAGATAGAAGACAACATATGATCAAAGTAGGCTCATGAATATATCCATTATATCAAAATGGCACCCAGTGCACTATCAATACATACACGATGTTGATATAGAGATCAAAACAAAAACACATAACCAAAGAGGCTATAAATGGCCTCTACAACAAAAGTCTGTGACCAGTACTACTGGTTACTGCTAGAGTTGCCAACATCATCTGGCTCAGTGTTACTTGGGAGTGGGAGCGAAAGTGGGGAGTGAGAGCGAAAACGAGAGTGGGAGCGAAAGTGGGGAGTGAGAGCGAAAACGAGAGTGGGAGCGACATTTTCAGAAGCTCCTGGTTTGGGAGCGAATCCCGGAGGATTTTGACAACCAATGTCACTAACATCAAGGTACATAGAGGGATTGGTGCTCTTGATTAAATACGAGTTCCATACCCTAATACATGACAAAATTCAATGGAAACATTGCAATCCTCCAATCCTGAAATCCTAAAATCCTGAAAAATTGATAAGTCTGCTGAATTTTGAATGAAATCTAAAATTCTACTTTCTCCATATGAAATCCAATGAGGCCGGAACCACTCTCAAACATCTTGAGTCATTTCATGGTAATGTTAAAAATTTAAGTAAAAGGATGAAAATGAATTCTCCTTAATCTTCATTTTCATCCTTTTACTTTAAGAATTTAACATTACCATGAAATTTGAATAGCATATCAATACTAGGAGAGGGGAATGGACCCGAAATAGCACTTAACCAATTTAGAAAACACCTTGGAGTCCCCAACAATCAACTAAATGTTAAAAAGTTAAAAAAAAATTAGAAAAATCCCTGTTTTTTTTGGGTGACTAGCTAGATTTAATGACTCGGCAGAGTAGATGTGGAAACGGTTGGGTTGACCGAGTCAGTCATGACTCGGCCTCCCGAACTGGTTTTTCTGCCAGTTCATAAAATTCCTCAATGACTCGGATCAACTCGGCCGTTTCGGATTTGATTCGGCCGAATTTTAAAACATTGGTATACATTGGAGGGATATCATTTCATCTCTCATCATCATAAAACTTGTGAATTTCAAACCTCTTAGAGAACTCACACTTGCTTCTTGTGGTTGATTTTGGAGATATTTGGATGCATTTTGATGTATGGAAGTTCATTTTGGCATTCTTTGGAGCTATTTCTTGGTCTAATGGAATGATATATTGCATGTAATCTTTGAAAGTGGAATCTTTTATTGAATATCTTTTTATGGAATACCTAATGCATGGAACTATTGGTTCTAGGTTGAAATTATGTGCCCTAATTTGTTGAAGATCAATTTATTGAAGAATATCTAGATGCATGTTGCATGCATTACTCATTGGAACATGTAATGAATGTTCCTAGTGGAGTGCTTCTTGTTATTCTTCATAAAAACCATTATGCCATTAAGTGGGTAATTGTTGAAATTTTGATAGCGAGGACATCAATTTTCGACCTCCTTGGAAGAGATTTTTTCTTATATAGCACATCCTTGACTCCATATCCCCATAAAACAAGGAATTGGTCCATTCTCCATAATTTTCTTTTCTCAATTTCGGTCCTTTTAAGGCTAGGGTGAAAATCTAGGGCTTGCAGCGAAATTTTAGAGAGGAGGCCTTTTGGTGATTTGAGAACCTAAACATCAAGAGATAGGTCTAGGGTACCTAACCTATCAATTTAGTGGGAATCCAATCAAGTTTCATCCATAAAATATCTTTCCTTAGGTGTTGCTCTAAGAAGGAAACCCTAGTTTCTTTTCCCCTCAACATGAGGACTTTCTTGAGAGTTTCATGAGTCTTGGCTTAGTTAAATATTATTGTAAGAATATCATTGTAGGAAACCCTTTCCCTCGGGCCTTGACCTTGTGAATACCTATCAACATCAAAAATCTCAAAACCTTAGGTCTTGAGCCTTCTTTTCTAGGGCTTTTCTTTGAGAGCATATTGCTTCTTTGAGGTCTTGTACCTTTAGTGTGTCTCTCTTTGAATGAGCTTTAGTAGGGTCACTTTGTACCTTATCATTAACATATCCATATTGAGTGATCCCTCCTTTACCATAGCTCCTCCCATCTGTGAAAATCCGTAAAGGGGCAGGGGGTTTTAACTTTTGGCTGAGGTGACATTGGGCCTCTACTTCATTGTTTGCACTTTGTCAGCTCTTGGGTTGTAGGGTTTCCCTCTACAAGACCTGCTAGATTTTGTGGTAACAATGCCAATATAATAATCAGGAGATGGATCATTATGGAGCATTATTTGATGAGTATGACTTTGAGAAGCTAATGCCACTTATGCACTGGTAACAATCGAGACAAGTCCACTAGCTTCACATTGCCTAATTAAGTAGCCAAGTGACACCCTCAGACTCCTACTCGAATTCTATATGAGAAGTTGCTATAGATTTGTTCATCTATTAATTTATAGTTTCACCTGAGATGTACAGGCGTAAAGGCTATAAAAGATACAAACTAGCCTAATGTTCAAATAATTTGATGGTTTAACTGATCACATAGGACTTGTAAATGAACCAGTGGATATTTGTAGGAAATATCAAGTTGCTTGATCTTCACACTCGCTTAAAGTGCTTTATTAAGAACTATTTTTTTTCTTAATGCAACGACCTCTTTCAAACATAGAAGAAATATCTTATTGTTGTTCTACCTCATCTGTTTAATAGATGCCTGAAGTCTGTGTGATGATTGCTGAACAAAAACGTTTTCAGACAGTGGACTATGGACACTGATTGACGATTGAATTTATATTGATTGTACCACTGTGGATATACTCTTTATGCGCTGAAGTGGTTTCCCTTTTGGTGTCACCTCTGATTAGTGTCCTTTTTGATCTTAATGGGTTTGCTTTTATTTCTGATGGAGGAAGCATCTTTGTGTTTCTGTCAATATTTATTCATAAATTTTCTTGGATAAGTTGGTCATCCTTGAATTTTCTGAAGTTTGAAAGAGGAATATTTTGCTTTTTTTTTTTTAATCCATTGAATGGCGTATAGAGAATAATTGTCTTTTCTGCCCCTTTTATGGAGTCTTGGTGTCTGAGTCTGCATTTCTGTTAACAGAGAACAATATGCGAAGTTGAAAGCAGATTGCCAGGCAATGGATTCATCTGTAGGGAGTGGTGTTATTTTAACTACACCACGGATAAATCAGGATGGCAGTATTATTCACAATCCAGAACATCCTGAAGGAGGTGGCATTGCTCGTGAATCTTCTTCAGGTACAGGTAGGCAGGCAGAGCATACATGTCTGAAGTAAGTGGGCACATTAGAGGTCTTTAAGGTGAATGTTATGTTTATGTGCTAATCCGTAGTGGCAAGAAAAATATTGCAGATAGTTATGCAGACTCCAATACATCTATGATAGAAGTTAATCTGAACCAGACAGAGGTGGAAAGTTTGGTCCAAGTGGGTAGAAAGCATGATATGGAGAGAAATGGAGATGATTGCAAGATGGAAATAGCAAGTAGCATGCCTATGGACAAAGACATCGTTCAGTGGATGATTATTTTACACCAAATAGGTAATTGTATTCTGTTAGCTTTGCTTCTTAAAAATTTTAGGCCTAGAATATGTCCTCCTCCAACCTTGGAAGTAGTCACATGCCTTGTCTATAGACTTCAATTTTTACTTTCCTAGCCAATTCTATCTTGTGCATCTTTTAGGGATTTTCATTTAAAATCATAATGAGATCTTGCTTTCTAACTTAAATTTTGTTTATTCTTGCTTAAATTTCTGTAACATATGATATAGATAATGTTTCTACGATATGGATCTACTACAGTCTGTTAGAATTTTACGGGACTTGGTGGCCTTCTAGAAGTATTGACAACTTATCTCATGATCATGTTCAAGTTACCTGCCTTGACATGCAGGTCTATTTCAGAACTGTCAACTTTTTAAATTTGGATCTAATCTCAAACTGGTGTGGGTAAAGGAAAATGCACTTGGAATGATAATGATGCGAGATTCTGTTAAGTTTAGGTATGTTCTATGCTTAAAGCAATTTATTGCAATTTTCACAGTTAGCTAAATATCTTTTCCAGATTAGCAATCACATCAGCATTAAAGTAAACTGCAGATAGAACATAAACATAAATCGCAGAAGACAAGCCAAGACAAGAGGACACAAGATGTAAACCCCAATGTGGGGAAACCCTTGATCAATTCTTCTTATATGTTCTTCAATAGTTCAGCAGAGAGAGAGAGAGAGATTGTACACATACATTAGAAGTCAACACTTTGACTTGACTAGATAAGAGCAGAGATCTTCACCATGTAGATGACACAATGCAGTTATACACCTGATACCAAGGACTGCAGCTCGGAGAGCAGCCTTCAATCTTCAACTGATTTGCAGCATAAGGTCCTTCAAAGTGAAACCCTTACATCATCATGCTGCTCCTTGGCAGTTGAACCAACCCATGACACTAGCTCTGTCCATCTTATATTAAAGCAGCATCAAACAGTCGTCTAATAGCTTCAGCAGCATGACAGCTCCATATATATATGCTAATGATCTGAGCACTCAAATACTCATACAAAATATTGACTGTGGTGTTATGGCCTGCAGCCTAACTCACAGTGTTCCTCTGCTGCTCACAAGGAAGTCTGTACCTTCATATAGTGAGCTCTTCAATCTGCCTTCTATTAATGACGAAGTTCCACTAATGTCACTGAACGTAGGCCTATATTAATCTGCCCTCTAACAGTCCACTTTGCTGCTCCAAAGGTTTCCAACCAAGGTCTTAAACAAAGTGATTTCTATCATAGAATTTACCGTTCATAACCTTCATCAAGTTTACATCCCTTTCTCCATCCAAGTCAACATATATCCTTCAGCACTCTTCTCCCTGTCATACAAGCCACTTTCAGACCTTCCTCATCTGCCTGAAGCTTGATGCTGTTGCTGTCCAAATGTGAGGTCTGATAGCTGTCGTAAGACTCCTCTATGGCTGTGGCTGGGGCATGCTTGAATAGTCTTCTTTTGACTGCGTTAGGGGCTCCTCTTTCCAGCATATAGGAATCCTCCTCTTGCTGCATAGAACCCTCATTGTCTGCGGATTATATCACCTTTGAGGACTGCGGTTAGGGCAGCATAGAGGCCTCTTGAGATTGTGTATTAGAGGACTGTGTCTAGGGAGATAAGGCTTCCTATTTCCAGCGTATAAGAGTCTTCTTAAATTGCGGATGTAGGGCAACATCTAGTGCAGAATAAGGCCAGCAGTTAGGGCGTATATGGACTGTGATTAGGGCACGAACAGAACTGTGGCTAGGGCTCTTTTGAACAACGTATAGGTCTCTCCTTAGGGCTGCGTATAGGAGCCTTTTAGTACAGCTGATAGGGTCTCTTTCTAGACCAGCAATTAGATCTTTCGTTGCTGCGTTATGTAGGCTTCCTTCACCATTCTAGATCTCCATTCCTTTTTGCATCTAGGGCTTCTTCATTAGGGCAGCGTAGATCTCCTTTCTCCATCAGGGCAGCATTATCCCTTAGGATCTCTCCTCCTACTAAAACCCAAAGACAAGTAGGGAGGAAGAGATCCCAAGCGAGTGGTAGAAATGACTTGAAGGCCACCTCTATTTATACTAAAATGTTGAGCACAAGTGGGGTTTGTTTGGTTGCTGGCCGACCTTGACGAATTGTCCCATAACACAAAGAAATTCATATCTCTATGAATACTTATTGGATCGGATGATCTTTAGATCAGTTCTACGCCTTTCGATGAGAGGCATCCAAGAAAAATATCAGCTGCTATTAATAAGATGACCCACATGGAGTTTGGCCCTAGTTGCCAATTTTAACAGATTCACCATTTTGTTGGGTAATGTCTTGTACCAGACATTCTTTGGAATTAAAACAATTTGGGAACCTTCTAAGCATGTAGCTATAGTCGCTGTGAGTCAGTTGGTTGCTTCAAGTAGCCCAATAGCTCATTGTTTCTCTTTTTAATTTGACCTTGTAAGTCAAGCTGCCAGTCCCTATTCTTCCAAACCTTAGCTATATTCTAGTCAACGACCCTTTCTTTTAACTCTTCTTTGTCCACTGAGATTCAAGAGTGCCATATCCCATTAAAATATTAACCATATAAGCTATTTATTCTTTGATTTAAAGAAGTACACCAATTCCCCATCTTTTCTGAAGTGCATTCGACCCTTGATTCATCTTGTTACCCACCACCTGTGGGTAGTGTATATGGGATAAATATTTTCTCTTAGATGGTTCTCAGCCAGCAGCCAATAGCCCCTTGGAGCCCCTAGATAGCTTGATGTGCCATTTTCTCCACCACTTGAGCCAACCATGTGGTCCCTCGCCCATCTGTTATGAATGTATGTGTGACGGTGGGCCTTCCGACCTTGGAGGTATGGCTTTTCGTTGGTATAGTAAAGTAGTTTTCCTTACTTGTCATGAGCAGTTTTGGGCTTGAGTTGGCGGGGGGATTTGGTGGAAAGAGTGGGTTAGGTTTGCATTGTTGTCTCCACTGCCTAATTTTGTGGTTAACCTTGTAATCTAGTGCTGTGGGATCTCCTTTACTGACTATTTGGCTTTTGGGTTGGCACTATATGGGAAGATCCCGATTTTGGTTGCGTGGTCCTGCTTCTCGATACCACCTACATCACTCTTGTTCCACTTATTTAAGCTCCATTCATCTATTTTCACATCCAGGTCCACATGTGTCCACTGGGTCCACATAGGGTTAGCCTCCCCTTCCACTTGTCCACACCTAGGGTCGGCCCTGGAATGATGCCCTAGAGGTTGATGCAGCTAAGAAGAAAATAAAAAGCATGATTTGGCCACTCTTAACAGGAAATGTACCACAAAATCCAAAAGATGGCTAGGACATACAAATTTAGCATGAGGGCAAAAGCTAAACATGAGCTCTACCCCTTATCTGTAGCCATCACCTTGGTTCCTAAGGGCCCTAGATGAACCCCCTCCATTGTTAAGAAATCCATGATTGTCCCAACCCCTGGTGGGCGATGAACTACCTCATCTTAATGGGGTATCCACTGCTACATATTACACATCTTGCTCTCCATCCCCTGGAGTGCCAAGCAATTATGAAAAAAAATCAATCAAAGGTAAAAGGAATATGAAAAAGGGTGGAAAAAGAAAGGCCGAGGTAACTCATGTACCACGATTTGCTCTCTCTTACACTCATATACCCAGGTGTGGGCTTCCCTTATTATAGCTACCCTTGCACCTTGACATGTGGTTTGGATGGTTCCCCTGATCCCCACTCCATTCCATTATTATATCATTTGCCATGTACCTCTTAAATGATGAACCATGGACATGCCACCCCCTTTAAAGGTTGAATCCACCTAGTAGGGTCCTTGGTTAACCCCTTATTGAGCTTAGAGACACTTGTACATGCCAAAGGCCACTATGGAAGGGCATGCCACCATGAAGTGCCACATTGATCCCATGACTTGTAAGCATTATTACTTGATTTTTTAATGATTTATTGTATTGGAGGGCAAGGGGATGCATTGGATCTTATACATGATTGTTGGTTGTACTTCATTTGGGGTTTGGTCTCCCTACACGGGGTCCTAGCCCTGCAGTGGGCCACATTGGAACTTGTAGGCTGAGCGTTGAGAGCCATAGGCCTCCACCATAGCAAATATTATTTCATGGATCCCCAACGACGTTCATTGATTGCTCATATTCCACCTTTTGGACGAGGATGATGCACTTGGTCCACCATGCCCAACCGACTCCACAGTTGCACCATACAGTTGGCAGATGCTCCAAGATGCCTCCCGCTGCAGAGGGAGGGCTTATGTCATTACTCTTGCCCTTACAGATGTTCTACATGCATATTTGATCCATTTGGAAACCCATGAGGATGTCCTTGTGCCCCCACACCCACTTGGGAGCACTCCAGATTCTTGATTGGAAAACAAGGGGTCAACCCCTTGTCCAATATGTTTGGAGTTCATTTCTACATCATGACACCCCTTGGACTTCATTAGGTTTCCTCAAAGGCCCAACGACTCACTTTGTTGATCATTCGACCCTCTTGAGAGTCTTATCTTAAGCATTATTGAGCTATATGGTGGGTTTGTCATCAAAAGTTTTGTTATTATGCACATTATTTTATTTCAGGGCTAAATTAGGCCTAATTAGCTAAATCAAATTCATTAGGAAGTGTGATGAATCATTTTGATCATCATCACTTGGTTTGGATCTTTCTCTCTCGGGAGATTTTCGCTATCCTTCTTGGAGGACGAAGTTGGATGAATGGATGGATTTTGATGTTTGGATCTCTTCATTTTTTGTCTTGGAGCTTCACTATTGGCATATAATGTTACTCTCTTATGTCACATGCATGTTGCTGGGGATTTTCACTATACTAGGCTGAAATTTACTGCTTTTCTTATGTGAAATTGTGGAATTTTGTCTTTTTATAGCGTTGCATCATGTCACGGGCCATGTATGAATGAGTGAATATTCCTAGAGATATTTTGTTGAAATTTTATCTTAATAAGTAATCTATATTGCAAATCGAAGTGTAAAGACCTTGAAGCAATTGTCTCATGCCCTAATGCCATGCGAAATTGTTCTAGAAGCCTCCTTGACTAAGTGAATCCATTCCAAGCATTGAAGTATCCTTGACTCCATTTCTCCCAAATATTTAGGCATTGATCCTCAATTGGTGATCACTCTAAAGCATATCTTTCTCACCTTCTCCCTTTCTTTCTAGGCCTAGCCTCAATAGGTGACCTATGGCATCAAATTTCTCACAATTCACCCACTCAAAAAATTCGATCTCTTGCCCTCTACCGCATTGTTGTGTCTCCTAGAAGCCCTCCAAATTTGAAGCAATGTCGATGGTGGGATCTTGAGATATTCTAAGCCTTAGCTTCAAGATCAATTCTTTCCCTTGGTTTCCCTTGGCCAATAACCTCATTGGGATCATTGCATCAAAATTAGTGAAAATTTCCCGTTTGATCCCCTTCTCCTCAATTAGGTCAAGAACACCCTTGATTGATCAATTCCACCCCCTTTACCTAATTATGGGTCCACTTGGTCTTGTGTGGTCCCATAACTTATTGAAGATAATTTCGCAAAGACCATTTGGAAACCATGTTTTGATAAGGGTTTGTAGGGCTAGGTCCCTCCTTTACAAGTCTTATTTGGAAACCATAGCCCTTGAAATCCCCTTGGATCTTCTTAGAGAGCCTTACACCTTGCTTCTCAAGCAAGTAAACCATGCAATTGAGTCTCTCTTGTGAGTAGGCCTTAGGGATCACTCTTTATCTATTCATTGATTCATCCATATAGTGATTCCCTTCATACCAGGTCTCCTCCCATCGGTGAAAATCCATAAAGAGTAGGGAGGCTTAGCTGAGGTGACTGTGAGCTATCGCTCAATTGTTGCCCTTGACCTAGTAGTTGCCCTTTTAGGATCCCCTCCTAGGACCCCTGCTAGTTTGAGTGGTAACATTTTGGTGTCTTTGCTGAGGACACGAAATGTGTGTTTTTCCCCATACGACACATTGATATATCATTATTGGCGACTCCATTGGAAGAACGAAGCCCTAGTTCTTCATTGGGCTTCAAAGTTAATGCTTGTTGGGTGAAGCAAGCATCTATCAAGGCACTTCAATTCACCCTGGCGATTCCTTTTTTAATTCTAATATGCAAATCATAAAAAATGGACTATCATAAAAGAGAGATTATTCTTGGTTCTACATTTGCAAAACGCAATGACGAAGACATTCAAGAACTGCAAAAGAATGTGGATAAATATGCAGAATATTATCAAGATTTCTTGGAAGATATGGCTAAGGAACTCGTGCTCAGGTTTCATACGTCATAATAAGTGCAACTCGACATAATGAGGTGTACCTATGAGAAGGATCCTAGTCGTCTCCTTGACTTTGCTAGCCTAACCTGTGTTATCAATATTCTGATTGACCTAATTAACGACAAATATTATAATCAGTCGCAAAGCCCCACAAAAGGTAACCGATTGGATAGTCAAGGTGACATTGAAGAAAGTTCAAGTGTGTAGGATCATCATGAAAGTGAGGAATGGAATCAATCTAAAGAAGTTGGAGAGGACCTTGGGAACCTACATACTGAACAAAAAGATGAGTCCTCCTTAGGTCTGCATGATGAAAAAGGGATAATTTTGTGGACACGTGTTAGGAAAGTTGGGGCTAATCTTACCTATCTCAAGGATATTACTCGTGATGGCTCTCCTTCTGAGAACCTTGGGGAAGGTGATCCCATGAGCTCCTTGGAAGATGACATTGGAGATTACTTCCACATCGAAAAGGAGAAGTGGGAATTTGATCAAGGAGGCTCCATCGAACTGTGATGATGTATAGGACAGAGCCCCGAGGAAAGATCAAATTTGTGATTTTCCTGGATGACTTGGAGTCATCGAGAGACCTTTGAAGAAGGGTCCTACATGTTGCATACATTGAGCTCTGGGAGCTCTGGGGGGCTTGCAGTTCTACTGGAGCAACATACGACCATAGGGTGACTCACCCTCCCCTGGTGGTGTGCACTGGAACAAGATGATTTGCTCTCTTGTGGGACAAGATGATTCGCTCTCTTGTGGAACAGGATGATTCGCTTTCCTATGTAGCAGGATGATTAGTTCTCCTATGAGGCCTGGATTGATGTGTTCTCCATGGCGATTGTAGCAGGATTGATGTGTTCTCCTATGAGGCCTGGATTGATGTGTTCTCC
>APFE030053258.1:27941-47176 GCA_000404065.3 Pinus taeda | reverse complement strand
AGCAGAATCAGAGTATATGGCAGCCAGTCTAGCTAGTTGTGAGGCCATCTGGCTTCGCAAGATGTTGTTTGGCTTATTTGGTCATCCGTTGAGACCTTCAGTGATTTACTGTGATAATCAGAGTTGCATTAAACTCACGGAGAATCCAGTATTTCATGACAGGTCAAAGCATATCAGGATCAGATATCATTTCATCAGAGACTATGTTCAGAAGGGAGCTGTGAAGCTTGAGTATATTTCCACTGATGAGCAGGTAGCAGACATTCTTACCAAAGCCTTACCACGGGGCAAGCATGTTTACTTCAGAAACAAGATGGGTGTGGTGAGGAACACCTTCCTCGGTAAGAGGGAGTGTTGAAATTTGGTACCGGAGGACAGGTGGTTCCCTTAGGCTTTGATCTTTGGCCTAGGGAAAAGTGTCCAAAAGATTTTAATTTTTCTCCTAAAGTGACTTTATAATTTTTATAAAGTTAAAATCTAATTTAAAAGTGACTTTAAGTGATAAAGTTACTAAGTCTAATTTTAAAGTGACTTTTATAAAGTCAATGAAAAATTAGAAAGGAAAAGTGACTTTGGAAATAAATGACTAAGTGGGTCTTTATTAAAGTGGGTGAATTAAAAAATAGAAAGTGAAATTTAAATGTGCATTTAATCTCAGCCATTGATCTAAATCTATTTCAGCCATTGGATTTAGAGATCACCCAAAAGTCACTTGGATCACCCAAAAGTCATTTGGAGTTATATTAAGGGAGGAAAATGAGGAAAAGATCACATTTTGATTCAATTCTTTCATGAGCAGATTGAGAGAAGGAGAGCAAGAGAGCAAGGGAGATTTCTGGACAGTGAGCTGCGGAGTATCAGCAGCGGAGTTTCAGTAGCGGAGTAACAACAACGAAGTTTCAGTAGGGCTGTTTTTCAGCAAGGCTGAGATAAGTTGTAAAAGTTTGCTTGCTGATTTTTGCTGAATATTTTCTTGCTGTAAAAAGGCTTTTTTCAGAAATAAAGAAGAGCTCTCAAATTGGTTTTCCCCAAGAGTTGTAGGGGGTTTTTCCAGGGTCACATTGACAAAAATATCAGTGTTTTAATGTGTTTTAATGGCTGTTTATTACTTATGATTTTTATTTCTGCAATTTCCAGCATTCTGTAAAATTTCCAGAATTTGTGTTTTCAACAAATTTATTTTTTTTCAGCTTGTTGAATGTATGGTTATGGGAAAGGGCATTTAACTACATGAGAGAAATAAGGAGAAACTGAAAACCAAGGTGGGAAAACAGAAATTTAACACAGAGAGGAGGAAGGACTTGACTTGTGCTTGGAGAATACTCTTTTCAGAGGTCTAGGTTTTGACATTGGCCAATAGAAGCTTCAATAAGAGAAATTCATGAAATGGTTTTCATCTCAAGAGAAGAGAGGTTTTGGCCCTGACAGAGAGCCAACATCTTGTGTTCTTGCTTTTATGTTTTAGTAGCAGTTTGATGAAGTACACACATATGCATTAGTAATAAGAAGAAGAAGATTAAGCTAACCAGAAAAGTAAAAAGACTCCACAAATTGCTATCAAGTAATGAAGAATCACACTACACCACTTTGCCCTAGATTCTTCAACACAAATGTCCCCCCATCTGGGGTGCGAGGGGTGCATGCACCCGACCTTGGGGGACGCATCCCCATGGAACATTGTTTAAACTGAAACACTCCACTGTAGATGATTGCCTTACTCTAAGGAACATGATAAAGAAAGCATAGGACAGCAAAGATTAGGATTTGTGGTGTTGCTTTGTGGACTTCTAAAAGGCATTTTACATGGTCCCAAAAGAGAAACTGTGAGAAGGGCTCTTGGAACTAGGAGTCCTTGATGAATGGAGAGCATGGGTGTACAGACTATATGACCAGGTCAAAGCCATAGCTTTAGCTGTGATATTGGGGTTAAACAGGGTTTCCCTATCTCCCCCATGCTATTAGAAAGCTGGATTGACGAGAAAGGAGGAGTGCACACAGCAGGTATAATTATTAAAATTTTATTAGATGCAGTTGATGTCATCTTAGTGGCAATATTGCTATGTGGACTTGAAGTGCATTTGGAGGCACCTGAAAAATTTAAATACATGAACTAGAACTGCAAATAAGTCTCTACATTCCACTGCTCAAAGAAATGGATATGGTACTAGGTGTGGAATGGTTGATGCAGTTGGGAACTTATACCACAAAAGTTGAACAATTCATGGAGTTTAATTGGCAAGGTCAACACTATAAATTATATGGTGTTGAAGGTTTCACTCTCAAGAAGAATCAGTCACAATTAAAAATGGGTGCAAAAAGCACAATCATACATAGAGGAATGGAAGCAAGGATAACATATTGTCAGCAAGTAAAAGGATTTCGCGTTAAACAATCAGGTCAAAAGACTTAAGAGTATCATGCAAACGATACACAGGAGTTTTACCAACACATAAGGCACGAAACATGCTCAACTAGAGAGAGTCCAATTTATTATGCTTTGAGGACAATGCATTCCTTAAGAGGACGACAATGTTATAAACATAATAATACTAGAAATATAATAAATAATAATAAAAATAAAACGAAATTTAATGAAAGGTGAAAAGGAGCATACCCCTACACCTCGTGAGCAGTCAATGCTTATAAGTAGACTGCCACGAGGCTCAATATATCATCATTCTTATCATTCTATCAATCAATATATTTTGTATTTGCAGAATATTCTGTCTTTGAACCGGCACTATTTCCTACAGTATGATATTTTATTATATTATAAATAAAATTTATGTTGTGAAAATATGTATATGGACAAACCTAATGGCAAACCTTACCTGAACCTCTTTAGGAAATTCGGATTCAAACTAAATTTCATCATTGTGGAGTTCAAACTCGAATCTGAACCATGTGACTTAACTGTACTGGCGAATTGAAAAAGCCAGACCTGAGACTTGACATGTCATACGGAAGCCAAACTTGAGACCACTCTTTGTGGACATCATTTATTTTCTTCCTTGCAACTTTCTTGTAGTTTAATTAGTTATCTTCGCCAATTCTTTAAAGTATAATCCTTTTAAAATTTTAGCAAGCCTTTTTAATAATAAAACATCTGAAATAAATAACTTGCCTTGCTCACATTCACAGGAACTCTATGTTGGAATCACAAGCATGTCCTCCACACTCTAATCTTCACATGTTCCAATATCATGTAAATAATTAAAAATGAAAATACACGGGAAGTGTGGAGTTTAACAGTTTATTGAATTGTTATTGGAGTGATCACCCTATATTCTACACATTTGGTTGTTTGTGATATCTAAATAACTACCATCACTAATGGTGCTTTATTAATCTAGTTGGTCACTTAACATAATGTAGCACCTACTACACATTTAAGTAATTCTATTAAACTTTCGGCTACTAGTGTTGTAGTGTTAATACCCTGACATTCTTTGCTATTAGCTTACCAATTATTTACTTATTTTCCTGGGTTAGAAAAGTTGTCCAGTTTCAAATGAACTATCATGTGGTTGTTTTTCCCGCAAGTACATCACGGAAATATACTTTTTTATGTTGCTATGTTTTTAATTCTACGATCCTTTTTGTTTTGAATTTTATGTTTTTATAATTATTGATGAAGGTGAAAATCATTTGTTTCTGTTGTTGAGCTTATTGATGATTATTTATCTCTCCACAGTCTGGCAGCTTTGATGATATTTGAATAACTGCATGATAACCAACCTAGAGCATTATTGGAATCAGTTCTTGTCCAAACAAAGGAATGAACTAAAATTCATCTCTGAGGTGGACATTTATAGTGGTGTATGATGCAACACCCTAAAATTTATCTGTTCAATGCTTTCAACTCTCATTAATGTAAAAAACTATAACTACAATAAAGTAAAATTCTTGTTAGGTTCTATCCTAAGAACGAATCACATCAATACTTTTTCCTTCCCGAATAGCATTCTCTTTTTCTTCAAATGATTATTTTATGCTTTTCAGTCTCCTTCTAAAATGACATCGTCTCATTCAGTTCTGTTATGTACAATTATGTAGGTTGCTAATCATGCTCGATTGAATTTCTTAGCTGATCAAATAATTGTTGATTGGATTTATTATGTGATTTCCATATGCGGGATTCAGCTAAATATCCTATTGAGTAGACTCCACGAATTGTGATAACGTGGGAAAATGCCTAGTTAAGTTGCAAACTGACTTTGCAAATGCATAGGCAGAAAACAATTTGTGGTGTCAAGGATAAATGAAATTAAAACAGCGGGAACTATTTTAAGTAGTTCTGAATATAATTTTAAAGTTACCCAAATTAATTTCTCATCATCTGAAATGTTACTGTTTCGATGATTAGTCTGCACTAAGTCCAAATGTGCTACTTTCAGTTACATCTCAAACTAGTTAGTTCAAAGTTGCATATGCTGTCTACAATCTGAGTTTTGGTGGGATTTCCAGTATCATATTTTCCCATATTGTATTAATGTGCATCTTTTCCTGGCACGGGTAATTGTCCACCATCTCTTTGAATTATGATTCTGGATTCTTCATTAATAAGATAACATAACTGTACAGGTGTCTAAAATGTTTGGGAATATAGGACTTGTGAAGCATACAAGAAATAGTTTCTTATTGCAGGATGCAATAGTTTTGAAGGTTGTTAAGAATGCCATCTTTGTATGCCAGGTTTAGATGTGGTTCGTACGGATAGGACACTGAAGTTCTATGAGAATTCAAGCAATTTAGCAAAACTTTGGGATATTCTGGCAGTATATGCATGGATGGACAAAGACATTGGTTACTGTCAAGGTTAGCACGTACTGGGGACCTGTTCAATTCTTAATTAAGTGGACTACTTGTATACTACAGTTTTTGTTTGTCCTATGTTGTTTTTAATTCCCAGCGGTTATATATCAAGTTAGAACTGTTCATACTCTTTACACTTTGGTGCCTGCAATTTTAACTTTTCTATAGAATCATGAACATTTTTAATTGTTATCTCATAATGATATTATTTCCTTTTTATTTATGATGGTGATTGTTAATGATGGTTTTATGATCCAGGAAGTTGACAGTGAATGAATGGAGATGGCTTATTATATTGATCAGAACGATATGACAGGATCACTTTTTTAATGAATATAAATGTGTAAGCATATGGCATAAAAACCTGCTACTTTATCCTTAGTTTGAAAACAAATCTATAGACAAAATATGTCCTAAAGCTATAGCTGTTAAAGGCCAAGCAAATGCAATGTTCCACCAAGTTTTGGAGATGTAGAAACATGGGGACATGTGGAGAGACTCTAATGAACATATTTATTCATTAGGGGGGCCACCTCCCTCCCGCCCAAGGGCTAACAACTTCCAAAGGCGCCATTGCAGGGGTATTGTTCTGCTGATTGGCATGAGCTCTTATGCTCATAACTTCCAGACTCAAACATTTCTCTCAGTTTCTCCTTCAGATATGAGATTGTGCTAGCTCAGGCATGGTATATCAGATCTCTTCCTTCACACCTCAGATGACGGATTGTACTTATGAATGATATTCTATGCTTCATTGGTATTGCATGCTTTGGTTTGATACTTAGACATGGTGATATAACCTCTAAGTTATGTAAGTGGTAAACATTGAAATGAGATCTGTTACCTGCCAGATGTATGTAGTAGAGATAGGAAGAAGAACATCAAAGTTGGACAAGGCACCAGTAAAATTTCAAGATCAGAAGTCATGGAGGGCAATTTTGCCCCTTCTTCTCTCTTCTTTCTCTATGCAAATTCTGTACCCCATGGGGGAATTGTAAAATATGTCACTAGCATGATGAACTTGCGTAAATGACTTAGCCCATGGGACTTGGTTACTAAGGAAGTTGCTCCAGTGTGTTTTTTTTATTTAATTAATTATTTTTCTTTTAACGATAAATAATTAATTGAGTTTTTTCACTCACATCCTCCAAAGCTGGAGTGTGTTTTAATAACTAGGCCTTGAGGGTGTTTTCTAAGTCTAGGGTCAGTGTATATTACCATGCTAGGTATTATCTTGAGTCATGCGGAATTGCATTAGGTTTTTATAGGATTTTTTAATAATTAAAAATTTCTTACAGAACGGGAATTTTAATTAAAATTTATGTAACAAATAAAAAGTGGTACTAGGAAGTTTTGTATAGCATGTAGGTACTCATTTTTCATGCTTAGAGTACCACCATTACCTTAATACCCACTTTTGGGTGGACACTATTAATTTTTCCTCAAGAAAAATCACTTTTACTCAAAAAACTGAGGAAAAATACATAAAACTCAGGATATTAAATAATTGGGAACATGTCTCTAGTGAAATTGAGGGTCTCAACCAGTTGATAATGAGTTGAATATGAGTTAAAGGGAGTTAACTCGCAGTTTTCCACTTATCTCTTGTCTCATTGAAGCTCATGAGTTTGGAGGCCGAGTTAAACTCCCAAAGAGGCTGAGTTAGGCAAAGTCAAGATGCTGAGTTGGAGGACAAGTGGGATGACAGTTAGTTGGGTCGAGTTGGAGTTCAGTTGAGCCACAAGTTGAGTGGTGATGTGGTAGAGTTCATTCCTCTTGAATAACATTCCCTCTCTTGTGGACTCACACTTGGGATTTATGCATCCCCACTTGGAGCTGCGTGTGCACACACGGAGGATTGTGCACACACGGAGGATATGCATACCCTCTTGGAACTCACCCCCCCTCCTTGGGATCTTCACCTTCTTGGGTTTCACGTCTTCTTCTTGGGCTCTCTTCCCTCATTTCTTATAAATCAAAGTGCTCCCCTCTTGTGCAAGCTAGTGTGGAAGAGTTGGAATTCTTGGGGAAGCTCTGCGACTATTGTATTGCTCTATCATTTGTCAATAATAAAAGCCCTTGGAGGCTACATGGTATGTTGATCTTTGTGTGGTTGCTTGGATCTGAATTGAGATATAATTGTTTATGTTGCATTGCTTTGAAATTCTCTGTTATGATATGCCTTTGAAGGGGTGTTGTCACCCAATAGGAATAGGCTCTTCAAAGTTGGTTATTTGATTAGTCTATTTTCTTTCTAACATTTTGGAATCCTAGATTGTATGTGCTTCTATGTTGACTGCCATATTTTCTAGATTTCATGTGTAGGGAACACCTATCTATTAACAAATTTTCTTGGCAAGGATTTGTGAAGTTTTATAGGCACCTCAAGTTGGAGAAGTGGATCACTTTGTTTAGATGCTCCACCTACTTCAACACATAAGAAGGAAATTCCCACCAAGCACCAAGTCTAGTCTCCAAGTGCTTTGAAGACCTCATTCCGTCATTCTCTTCTTACATATAAACTCTAAAAAATTCACTCAAATCTCTTGGTTTGATTTTGTGGAATTTCATTGTTAAATGTAGCATTTTGAAGGCTTAATCTGCTGTTGTACTAACAGCAACAAGTCAGCCAAGAAAAGCTAATTAAATGTGGCTTTTCTTGGTTATTTTATAGTAGAAGTTTCATTTTATCTTCTTAGTGTTTCACTTCAAATTCTTTGAGCATTTCCTATGAACAATTGTGGGTGTTCCCAAGTGTTTTGAAGCATCTTTCACCACATTTTTCTTGTTGGTTTTTTGCAGGTCCTTGAAAATACAAGGGGAGCTGATGCCCCATTTTTTCCAAATTGGAGCATTCTAGTACCAAAAAAGAACCTATAACATTCCTCTTTGTAAAAAAGGGATTTTTATAACCATTGTAACTTTGAAAACCACCATTGTGCGTTTATTCATAAGGGATACCCATAACAAGCATTGTGATCTTGAGGGAGCTTGAGAGTCTCCTAGGTATCCCATTTCCCCTTACTCAGTAGGGGAATTGTTTCCACACAATCTAGCAGGGGTCCTTGGAGGGGTACCCTAGGGAGAACTACTAGACCAAGTGACAACACTGGGACAAAGACCCACTTTCAACTCAGTCAATGTCCCTTGCTCTTTATGGGATTTCACCGATGGTAGGAGTCTTGGTATGGAGGAAATCACTTGAATGATGGTATCAATGATGAGGTATGAAGTGATTTCAAAGGCCCATTCAAAGGAGAGGCTCAATTATGGCTTGATAAAGGAATTTCTCTCCAAGAAAGACCTAAGAGGGGAGTCAAGACTTAGGGCTATGAATATTCAATAATGATAAGTATGTCTAGGATCAAGACTTCAAAAGTGAGGCAAGACTTCTCTAGGAACTTTGCAAGGTGAGTCTTCTTCGGAATAGGGTTTTCGCTCCACTAGAGAAGCCTAGAATGAAACCTATACGAGACCTATGGTTTATGAGTAGGCGCAGGAGGATTCCTTCCAATGTGCTCCCTAGGCTAATATAGGTAGGGAAAAGGGTCTAAAATGATCAATTCCTTAAATACCATGTGCAAGTGACCCTTAAGAAGACCACCAACCAAAGACACTCAAGATGGTTTCTAAAGATGCAACTAGGGCTTGAGTTTTCTCACAAACCAAATGTGGGAATTGCTCCATCCTTGGAGGATTACTAGAGGACACACTGTTGGTTTGGGGTAGCATCGAATGTGCTCTAAGTCTCAAATTTTGCAGGGAGGCTTGGGCACATGTATTCCAAAGAACCCAGAAAGCGTTTTGAGAAATTCCATCTAGAAGTGATTTTATTAGAATAATTAATATTTTTAATGGGGTTCCTAAGTCTAAATTTAGGAAAATTAAAATATTAATGGGTATTAATCTAATCAGGGGTGGAATTTCTAGAAGAAGCCATGGATCAAGCCAAAACGATCTGAGCCTTTGATTATGTTTTAATCTAGGCCGTTGGTTGTCCAACAAGAAGATATAAGAAGGGGCTTGAGGGTCATTTGGAAAACACACAAAGAGATTGAGAAAATCGATTTTCTGAAGTGAGAAGTTCTTAGGAGGAAAAATCAATTGAGGAGATCTTTTGCAGTTGAGGGGCAGAGATAGTAGCTTCCGGAGAGAGAGATTCTCATCCGAAGATACATCAACAGAGAGGCAGTGAGTGATCCAGAAGCCTTGATGCAGAGGTTGACGCAGGGCCAGAAGGGCCATGCAAAAACAGCATAGAGGGAGAGAGAGGAGTCTGAAATCTGCAGAGGAATTCGATTTTCAGAAGCCAGGAGTTGGGGCATGAGACCGGGAGGCAGAAATCGAATTTCTTGATCGACCAACCAGAGAAGTGATGTAGCATCCAGAGAGCTTGACGCTGGGCTGACGCAGACACTGTGCGGAGGCAGCCATAAAAGCTGGGGGACAGTCAGTGATTGTGTGAGGTAAAACTCGCAAAGCTTCTACCAGTATTTCTCTTTGTAATTGAATAACCCTGTGAGGTCTTCAATGATGTATTAAGAATTTGCTACTGCTTAATAATAATAAACCCTCAGAGCTGCTGCACCAATTTTGCCGCATTGGGATTTTCTAGGGACTTTTGTCCAAATTTAACTGTGTCCTATGTGTTTCTATTTTCCTTGCTCAGTTTCTATGTTTTAGAATCATATTTAATTGGTGTAGGCTACTTCAGTAATTTAATTTACTTCAATGTTTCATGAAGAAATCTGAAATAAGCTTGTAATGTTATTTACAAACTAGGAGAAGGAGATTCAATTGGTTGCAGTCGGATTCTTGAGATTGTTAGATCTAGGAATTTTCATAGACACCAGTGCAGATTCTTGTACAAGTGGTTTTGCAAGATACCTCCTCTAATGCATTTTGTAGGAGCCCTAGTTTGACGTCTATGAAAGGGGCCAAAAATTTTGGGAAAGAGAAAAAAGGGGTAAGGAGAAGATGATCAACAAATTGTCTTGGATCAGTGCCTAATCCTTGGGCTATGGAGTTTATGTGATTAGAAATTTGGCCGAAATTGTCTTCAAGGAGGCTAAAAAGCGATGCCGTAGCAACCACTCTTTAACATTTACCCACCCAAGATCTATGGATTTTCATGGAAGAAAAACAAGTTTCAATCCACTAGGAACATTATTCTACTTGTTATGTGATGAGTAACATGTGCACTCAATTATCTAACTTTCTTTACAATGATTTTCAATAAATGAGAGCACAAAAGAACTAGCTAGTTGCAATAATTCCACACATTAGACATTATTTCATGAAAAATCTTCAACAAAATCACTTACAAGATAACAAGAGATATATCCAATGATAGATCAAGAACATGGCTCCAAGAAGAATGAAATTTCAGCTCCAAATTTATGAAATATTATTTATATGATCCTCTAAGTAGTTTGAATTAGCCTAAGATTCCCCTAAAAATATTTTAACGTGCAAAATAACATAACTTTGGTGACAAGCCCACCAAATAGCTCATAATGTAACGAAGAAGCCATCCGAAATGAGCCGAAAATGATAAAATGGTCATATATAAGGGTTGTTGGAAGATAGTTGCAAGAACCGTCCCACCCCCAAAGGATCCAGAGGCGGAACTGCGTCCCATACGGATCTAAAAATCATATCTGCAATTCCGCCATTTTTAGGCAATTCCTAGAAAATCGGATCTGCGGGGGCTTGATTTGCGGTTTCGGCTGCCTGATCCGCGGTTCTAGAAAGGATCGAGTGTTGATCTGTGGAGGTTCTAAAGCATATCCACCGCAGATCGCAAGAAGATCGGAGAGGTGGATGGTTCACACGGTTCCGTGAGACTTTTTTTGTTTTTGGAATTTTCGAACTGTTATGGGAGGAACTATGCTTTCCGAATACTTCCAAGGTGCCCCTTGATGCTCCCTAAACGCTTCCTAGATGCTCCCTAATGGTAATGTTAAATTCTTAAAGTAAAAGTGACATTCTCCTTTATCTTTCATTTCCATCCTTTTACTTAAATTTTTAACATTACCATGAAATGACTCAGGATGTTTCAGAGTGGTCCCAACCTCATTAGACTTCATATGGAGAAAATAGAATTTCATATCCCATTAAAAATTCAGCAGACTTAACAGTTTTTAGGATCAATGGGATTGTGGCGTTTCACTGGATTATATCATGTATGAGGGCATGTGATTGGCATTTAATCAAGAGAACCCAACCCTACATGTACCCCAATGTTGGTGTTGTTAATTGTTAAAGTCTTTTGTCATGGCCTTAGCAAAAATGTATCCTTCACTCAAGTCAAAATCATTGATCAGGCATGTTAAGCTTTCTCTACCATATTATAAGGCTTGAATTAGGCTGTTTTTATCAAAATTGGGCAATGGTCACTAATATCCCTATGGAATTGAAGTAGAGGCAAATGCCAGACAAGAGAAGAGGGATCTAGATTTTAGATGGTTGATGCTGGAATAATTAATCATTGATGTACAATGGATGCCATATCTATCTTGATTTATGTAACAATATGCATGTTTTCGTGTCTTCTACAACTAATTTTGTATTTTAGATGTTTTTTTTTAATATAAATGCAAAAAATATAAATAAATAAATATATAGTAGACGCTTACGAAACGCTTCACTTCCTAGATTTTTGGGAAATGACGCTTCCGCATCCTTGCTTCCAAAAAATGTCCCTTCTTTGTGCAACATTGGAACTTGGAAGGCCTAATCGAGTCCTCAATGTGCTAAGATGAAGAAGAGGGCTCCATGAATGATGGTCAAGGGGCTTGCCCCTCAATCTCTGTGTAGAACATCATGTGGTGCCCCAAATGGTTCTAGGGTGCAAGTAGTGGTCTCATGGGTCTCTTGATGAAAAATATGCTTGTAGACTGCTCCAAGTGAGGGCACAAAAGATGGTGCTTGCCCTTCCATGTCTGTAGGATGAAACAAACCTCCTCCAAGCTTTAGATTAGTTGGCAAATCCTATATATATGGTAAAGTTGGCTAGGGGCACTGCTAGTCCAAGTGCATCATCTCTCATATAATGTGGGCAATGAACAAGCTGTTGAAGGTTCTGAGGCTTCCCATGGCATGCGATAATGCTCTGTCACATGATGGAAACCCATGGCTCTCAACGCTTCCCCTATAAGTGTCAATATGATCCTCTGGGGCGCTTGGGTCTTTTTAAAGTTGCCTAGCCCATGATGAAACCACTTGCCAATCCTTTATAAGATCCAATGTGTCTCCTCACCTTTAGATACAATAATTCATTAGTGCAATTAAGTGAATAAGCTTGTTAATCAAGGGCAAAAATAAGACTTCATAATGGGCTTCCCTTCGAAATTTGGGGCTTTAAGCATGTAATGGTGTTACCTCCCTCGGTAGTAGTGGCTAATAAACAATCCTATTAGGTGTTCCCATGCCATAAAGGGAATGACACATCCAAGGTACATCCTTCAAGTGGTAGGTGTCATGTGGATAATGATGAGGTGGCTTAGAACACAGGGCTCTCAAGGCCGAATGCCATGGGCTCAGGGGTGGTAATGGTGGCAAAAATAAAACTTGTATTGCATGTTTCTATTCTTCTAGATAAAGTGGGAAGGCATTGAGAGTCATACAAAACTGTAAGGACGATAGTGCTATCCATATTCCTCGACCAACGCCTAAGATTACCGTTCTTCATAAGGGATTTGCTGAGGCACGTTGGTTAGAGCTTCAATGTGAGATGAATCGTGTTCACAAAAGATTTTATGAGGCATGTGGGTTAGGGTTTCATTGCGAGACTAAATAGTTTGTGAGACAAACCTTACCCTTTGAGATGGAACTTCTTGTTATAAATTTAGTGGTTCCCGAAGGCCTTGTTGACAAGATGCAATTAGAGGCTCAAGGTTTACTTGCAAGAGTGAATGGTGATATTTTGACACATTTCTTGAAATTGGAGACAATGATGGATGATAATGTTGGAAAGATTATCGATTTAGAGGTTGAGAGAGGTGGTGCTCCTTTGAAGGTCTAGGACTTGCATTTTATAACACCTAATTATTTCTTGAAAGTAAGTGGTGGCGTGATTCATGCTCTATCCTACCAACATGCTAGGAAATTTTACTTTAATTGTGGTTTAGTATATGTTGCAGAGCTAGGGTATATGTTGTAAGGAGTAAGTGTTCCTCGACATGCCATCATACTAAAATTTAGAGGGGAGTAAGTCACTTAAGTTCAATATTTTATAGCTATTTTGTCTAAGTTATCACTAGTGGTAGGAGTTTCGTTAAGATTTGTGAGCCTTGAAGATCATCATCGAACTATTTGTTGCTGTGAGTATTAATGGCCATGATTGATATGCAAAGCCCCAACTCTACATTCAAGACACTTCAACTGGACTATGGAAAAGGAGTCCTACAATTTCCTCTTTAATTTCTTTTACTTTCAACGATACATCATTCCAACCATTGGTATCATCATCAGACGGAGAAGTTCCAAGGAAATAATTTGGCATCAATCTTAGCGATGATTCCCAAACATTTGTTTTGAATGCTTTGAATAACATTGAGTCAACCCTTCTAATGGTTGAGATGAATATACCACCATCTGCCTTTATTTTTTTTTTCTCGGTAAAAAACTAATATATTAAAATATGTATAGAGGTCGAAAATACATCATGGTGAAACCAGTGAAAAACAGGCTCTGGGCATGACACCCGAGAGCCGATAATGCACCAAACACAAAAGCAAGAGCTCGCCCACGCAGGGGCACCAGACTAAAACCAAACTGACCACAGAAGCAAGCCCACGCATGGGCAACAGACTAAAAACCGAGACTGACCAAAGGAGCAAGCCCACGCAGGGGCATCAGACAAAAAGGAGATTGACCACCAGAGTAAGCCCACACAGGGGCACCCTCCATTTCCTCCCTCGCAGGGGAGACTGTTCTTACCCGATCCATTAACAAAAATTCCGATACAGAGATGACAAAACAGAAAGCGAAAGCGACCATAATCTTTGAGGTTAGAACTGAATCAAAGACAAATAGCAAATAAGACCAGAGACCAGGCGAAAAGCCAAAAGAACCTTGAGTGCAGGCGTCTGCATTCGTCCATTTGCTCTTCCTCAATTCGGCACCACCCATAGGCTTCTCTTTCAGCATCGGTAGGAAATGTCGCTACCTCTTCCCCAACTTCCGTCCTTTGAACGTTTTGAGTTTGCTTAGCATTTTTCGGGTCTGAAGCCGGTCCCTTTACCTCCTGCTCCTTATCAGCTTCAGGATCCTGCGCAGCTTGCCCCGAGTTGACATTCATCCATTGCCTTTGTTCATCCAGGGAGTCGTCATCGTCTTGTGCATTTTCGATGAACAGGATAGAGACATGTGCGCTGATCCGTGGATTATTTGTGGAGCTGGTGAAATTGAAGATGGTGGAGCGGAAGGCTAGCAAGGTAGCCGAGCTCGAAGCCCCTGCATCCAAGAATTGACTGGAATGGAGGGGGTTAGCTCCAGTAGAACGAGCAAGATTGCAGTGGCAACAATGGCCAACATTGTCCCTGTCATGCCTGCGTGAGACTCCCCCTCTGGAAGTGCCTCGACGGCTAAGCATACGCTGTCGAGGTCTCACCATTGAGGGACAAGAATTCCAACAAGCCACAGGATAAACCAGACTCTCTGCTGCCAGAGTCGAACGAGTGATGAGCCCGTCCCACAGAGAAGGTATTTCTACAAAGACAGAGAGGCCAGTCGTCTGCATAACCACCAACATTCCCTGTTCATACCCGTTCATACCCTGTTTTATCCCTATCGTCCTCACCTACCCTGCTCGGGATCACATCCGCCATAACTGTTGCCATCCTCTGGGCCGAATAACCTCTCCAGGCATTTACTGTCCCATGCCTCTTTGCTTTAAACCGCCTGCGTCCTTTCCTGGTGTTTACCGTGGGTGCCACGTGATGGCGGAAGGTCGGCATGTGTCCAGCCACCCACGCCTGTCCCGTCTCACATATCACCCGCATTCGGGGACCATCTGCCTTTATTAACAAAGTGCATGATAGGCATTTTTTTGGAACAGGGGTGGATAGCTACATTCTAAAACAGTGGGAATAATTGTTGTTGATAAGTATGTGGTACCCGTTTCTGTATCATATGTTAACTTAGCATTTGTTGGTCAACGAATGGAGATACATGGAGATGTTGTTTTTTCGCAACTTGTACATAATTATGCATTAGTAGCGTATGACCTTGTGCTACTAGTTCTAGCTGGGGTTACAAGAGTATGTGCAACTGTTCTTTTTCCTCAACCTGCTCTGTAGAAGGGTGTTGATGTTTGTCTTGTTGGATTGAATTAGAGTTCACAAGCTCAATCACACAAGTCCATGGTAAAAAACAAAGTGGCCACTTTGGATATTCCTCAATGTGCTCATCTCTGATATAGAGCTATGAACATGGAGGTCATAGAATTGGATACAAATTGTGGGGTTACATTTTTTGATGTTCTAATAGATAATCGTTGGACGGTTCAAGCATTATAGGGTAGATTCTACGTAGGAAGATGGTCATGATGGTCATTTGCCCATGCGAGGAATCTTGATTTGCATAGTTAGTGAAGTGCTACATAAGATTATAGATGGAACTCCAAAGGGTCCAATTCGCTTATGTTTGGAATCAAATTGTGTATGCCTCTTGTTCGCAGTTTAGAGGTTCAACTTGGCTCCACTTGTCTTTTATGTTGAAATTTGGCAGCTCAGGGAGAAATTGCCTCCTTTGGGAGGCCCTCCTCACTCTCTGGAGACTCTACTAGCCCATGGAAGAATTTAATTTGCGTAAGGAAATATATTATTTTTAGTGTGGAACCACATCTACACAAAAATTACAAGTCGGCTTGCGCAAGGAAACTTGACCACATCAACCACATATAATTAGACATTACTTGGCATCACTTGGAGGTATCATCACACAATCATTTATTCTCTTGATTGGTTTGACTACTTTTGAAATTGTAGGGTCTAAGCTCACATGTTCGAAGAGGAGAGGAAATTTTGTTGACCAGTCTTGACTTGGGATTTGGATTTGTCCTTGGAGGTCGAATTCATGAGAAAGAAGTATGAACAGTTTTGGGCACTTTGACCACATTTGACTGCAGACCTGAGGCAACTTTGATTGTAGGGTTGACCTTGCTAATTTTGAGGCAAAATTTTGTGATTGTTTTGACCACTAAGGAAAAGAGGCCAAATTCTTTGCTGCCTTGATTGAAATTTTTGGAGCACTTTGAATGTTGACTGTTGATTGGTTAGGGCAGAGTTGACTGCTATTGAATTTGACCAGAAATTGCAAATTTGACTTTTGACTAGATTTGACTTTTGGCCTCATCTTAGATTCGATATTGGATGGTTTGTTTGGATAGTCAAGGCTTTGATCTTTGACTTGTTATTGATGTACTTGGATTATGTATCTCTTTGTTGAACGGTTGATGACAGTCTAATAAAAGAAGAATTTGGAAAGGGTTTTACCCAATGTTGTGAAAATCGTGATTAGGATTAAATCGGCGCGGGGAACAAATCGGAAAAAATCGGATTTATCGGGAAAAAATCGAAAAAAAATCGAGAAAAAATCATTTGGTACAAAAATATTCATTTTTTTTTTAAATTTTTAAATTTTTTTTTTAATATCTAAACCATCTACAACATAAAATAAATACATTGACACATAAATATGATAAAAAAACTAATATATAAGATGTTTAATATCATTTCTAGCGCTAAAATCACACATAACATTGAATCATGTCCTGAATAGTAAGTCCTGACTCCTGAGTCCCAACTCAGGCTCAAAATATCAACAAAAAATATGATAATGTATCTCATATGTCATAATGTCATATACAAAAAATGAAGCTAATCCTATTGATCGCTCTGCCCTCTGCGAGAAAATGCACAGCTTCTTTCCCTAATGTGATCTGGTGGCCTTGGGCCGGTGAAGATGGAGTGGAGTCTGATGTGCTCTAAGGAGTTGAAGAACTAGAAGAGGAGCTATAGGGTAGCCACTCCTCTACTGGTGCAGGGGAGCCCCGGGCAGGTGGTGTCACTTGAAACATTACAATCACCCAACCTGAATACTGAAAACTGATAAGTTGCTGGATTAAATGAAATAAAAATTCTACTTCCCCATAAGAAAATCCAATGAGGCTGGAACCACTCTCAAACATCCTGAGTCATTTCATGGTAATGTTAAAAATTTAAGTAAAAGTGACATTCTCCTTAAGGAGAATGTCACTTTTACTTTAAGAATTTAACATTACCATGAATAGCATATCCATACTAGGGCCTAGAATTGATCATTAAGCTGCCCCACTAAAAAATTATTTGTTTCTTTCAAAACAAATTGCATGAAAAAACCCACAAAAATGTTATAAAACTATGCTGTCGCGACCCCCGAAGATTTTTTCTTAAAAAATTGCGATTTTTTCGTTTTTATCACGATTTTTATGAAAAAATCGCGATTTTTTCAGTAAGAATCGGCAAAAAAAATACCGGCGATTTTTTCGTATGTTTATCACGATTTGATCGGCAGAAGGAAAAAATTGCGATTTTTTCATTAAATCGCGATTTTCACAACACTGGTTTTACCCCTTGTGGGGTTTTCCCTTGGTCATTGACCAAATTACAATGTCACTTTTGTTCTAGTTTGTCTTCTATTGTGCAATTGGTTTACTGTTCTGTCTACAATTGCTTACTATCATTGTAAGATTGAATTTATTGGATAAAGTGATTGCTATTGAAAGAATAAATTAATTAAGTGATTGTCATTATATATACCATTGGGAAATTTACATGGTATTACAGTTGAGGTGAATACAAGCCCAAGGAGACAAGAGCAATCACCTTTGAAGGAATCTGAATTGAAGAAGACTATTTGACTTGGTCAAGATGTCTTCTTCATACTTCTAGATTGAAGAAAAGTTGAATGACTCATCTAACTATGTTGTTTGGAGAAGCAGGTTAGATGTGACTTTGGATGAGAATGATGTCTTGGAATATGTTGAATGCGAGGTACCCAAGCCTCTGGAGAATGCTTCTTCTGCTATCAAATCAAAGTACAAGAAAGGTGAGTTCAAAGCTAAGAAAATTATTTTTGATTCTATGAGAGACCATTTGATTATTTATATTTAAATGTTGAAGAATTCTAAGGAAATGTATGATAAGTTGGTTGGGATGTACGAAGTCAACAATTCGAATCGTATTCTATCCTTGAAGAATCAACTCAAGGACATCAAGATGAATAAGGGAGAGACTGTGTAGTGATACTTCATGAGGATATCCCAACTCAAGGATCAATTGTTGTCTTCTGGAGAAGTTATTTTTGATAGAGAGCTGGTACTAATTACACTTGGAGGTCTTCCTTCGATTTGGGAGACATTTATCGCGACTATTATCAACAATGACAAGTTCCCTTCTTTTGATGAGCTTGTTGTCAAGTGTACTCAAGAAGAGACTAGGATGATATCTAGTGGGAGAATTCAAAAGCATGAAAAAGGAGAACCCTCTGCATTCGCTGCTGAAGACAAGAAGAGGGAAGGGAGAGGAAGACCTTCTAATTCAAAAAAGCCTACCCCTGAATCCTAGGATTCCAATAGAATATTTAGAAAGGAGAGGCGACAAGTTGAATGCTTCAATTGTCACAAGCATGGTCACTATGCCCAGGATTGTCTCGAAAAGAGAAATTCTCCAAGGTCTTACAACAACAATTGTGGCTACAAAAATTACAGGTCTAATGATAGAAGAAGAAGAGAATCTCGTACTGATCCTGAAGAAGGCCATTGCCATCTCAAGAGATGAAGGAACTCAAGGTATGGAAATAATGCAACTGCTAAATCTGAATATTTTCTTATTTCTACTCTTTCTAGTTCCTCTCCTCTAGCTTTGTTTGATAGTTGGTTGGTAGATAGTGGGGCCTCTAGACAATTCACTAGGTATCATGAAGTCCTCTCAAAATTGGTTTAGAGGGAGACAAATTTGAAGATCATTCTTAGGGACAATTCTACTTATCCTGTGAAGGGTTTTGTTTTGTTTCATTTCGTTTATATTTTGGGAAATCATACATCTAAAGGATGTTCTATATGTGCTGAGATTGAAAAAGAATCTTGTATCAATATCTGCCTTGGAGGACAAGGAAATGAGAGTTGTTTTTATGAGAGGAAAGGTTCTTACTTGGCCTATGTGGAATCTTGCTTGAGGGATGCATTCACTTTGTGTTATGAAACCAGCTCACAAAAAGATAGAAAAGATAGATCAATGCCTTAGAATTCAGCGTCTTCGAGGGGGCAACCTCCTTTACATTACACAAATGAATGATTCTTTGATGATTCAAATGACAAAACCTCGTTTCTATATATAGGAGTCTAAGGAGTCACAATATAACCCAGCCGACAA
>APFE030053258.1:0-23361 GCA_000404065.3 Pinus taeda | reverse complement strand
ACCCTTTTGTTTGAGACTTATCAATTGGCTAAAAAAAGTGTTTCTTTTTGTATCCTCATAATGTGCTGTCAATTCTTCCGTAAAAATTGCCTAAGTGATAATTTGTTTACGAGAGCAAAGCCATTGAAACCATACAAACTAATTTGGTTCCAAATATAAAGTTGCAATACGTACCTTTTGTGTGTTTTGCTTGAGATCGAAAAATTGCTCCATTTGTAATATCCATGTTGCGGGATCCTTGCCATCAAACTTCCTCATATCGATTTTTGGAATATGGTGGGTCTTCGATCCAACATTAGAGTCTATGAAATCATGATTAACATTTTTTTTGTTCTCATCATGATTTGCCTTTACTACCCTTTCACCATTAGTAAATATTTCTTGTAGAAAATTTGTTAAATCTGTCTTCAAATCTATTTTCAAATCGTCAATCTTAGCTTCCACGCCATTCATCTTAGCTTCCACACCCTTTATCTTAGATTCCACACCATCTATCTTAGCTTCTGTTAGCTTTTGTGAAAGTGAAATTTGTTGCACTTGTTCTTGTAATTTTGATATATCATGTAGCATTTCTTCCTCTTCTTCATGAGTCATGCTAGAGCTTTCAGGTTGCTTAAGTGTTTGCATTTTCTTTCCTCGGGGCATCAGTTACCGATAATAATGCTCCACTATGCCCTTTGAATTCCTTCAAAATAATTTTTCAAACCAAGCTTAAGCAAAAATTAAAAAAATCTACACACCTTTTTTCACTTTGTAGAAGCTTGATATTGCCTCTGATGTATCTTTGTAATTTCAGATCATCCAGTTCTGAAATTGTGATCTGCAGTAGCACTCTGTGTCCTTTTTCCAATGCCACCAATCTGATCCCAATTGGATTCTCCAAGGAACAGTTATGCCAAATCTCCCACAGTGACTTGATTATAGACTAGTTCAGTAAAGCGAAATTGTATGACATGCCACGTGTCCCTGTTTTGACCTTTGGCTCTGAAAAATATATACAAGAAGCTACAGTCCGTCCTCTTTCTGTACCTTCTTACGAAATTTCAATCTGATGCTCAGAGAGAAAGTTATGATGATTTTCCCCAAGTCACCTGTTTGGAATGTAATTCGGGAGTTTGCAAAAAGACCAACTTCCTCAGATCATATCTCTGCAAATATAGCGCGAAAAGCTCTGAAATGTGGACCCAAGGTTCAGTGCGCTTTCGTCTCAAATGTGGGTTTTTTTTTTTCGCTTTTGAACGTCGCAGAAAAAAGTTATAGCGAAAATGCCACGATGACCTATTTGGAGCAGCGAAACCCTAAAATCCAAAGCTCTGATACCAAATGTTATGAAACCAGCTCACAAAAAGATAGAAAAGATAGATCAACGCCTTAGAATTCAGCCTCTTCGAAGGGGCAACCTCTTTTACATTACACAAATGAATGATTCTTTGATGATTCAAATGACAAATCTACTTTCTATATATAGGAGTCTAAGGAGTCACAATATAACCCAGCCGACCTAACAATAATAATATAAAGGCACAAAAATAACAATAAATGGATTCTATGGGGCACAATAATAACAATATGGGGACAATAGGGGCACAACAATATTAATAAGGGATACAACTACAATAATAATGGGGTAATCACTAGTATTATAGGGACCTAACACTTTGGGATCAAGAATTGAAGGCCTTTACAAAGTTAAGGGAAGACCAATCCAAGCATTGGTTCATGATAGTAATCATTAGTGTGAATTGTGGCACTAAAGATTCACTCACCTTCACTATGATGCCTTACGTAAGGTGAGGAGATGGTTTCTAGAATGCGTAAAGTTCAATCATATCATAATGGGGTTTGTCTAAGACGTGCTAGTGGAATGAAGACAAAGGGACCATTCCCTTCTAGCAAGAGAAGGACCAATGGTATTCTACAACTCATACATTCTAATCTATGTGGACCCATGCCAATAACATCTCTTGGTGGCTAGATTTACTACATAATCCTTGTGGATTTCTTCTCTCGCAAGTCATGGATATTCTTCTTGAAGCACAAGGACCAAGTAATCGATACGTTCAAAGACTTCAAAGCCCTGATAGAGAATCAAACCAGAAAGAGGATCAAAGTCTTCAAGTCTGACAATGGAGGAGAATTCATTTCAAATGAGTTCATTGAATTTTGCAAGAAAGCTTGAATCAAGAAGGAGACTATTGTACCTTACCACCTCAAGCAAATGGAGTGGCTGAAAGAAAGAACAAAACCATCATGGAAGTTGCCCGAGCTATGTTGCATGATCAAAAGCTGTCGAAGTTTCTATGGGGAGAAGCTGCAAATACTGCAATCTTTGTTCAAAATAGGACTCCTCATCAAGCCTTGGGTTATAAGACACACGAAGAAGTTTTCACAGGTATGAAGCGCGATATTGGACATTTGAGATCTTTTGCTGTCCCGTCTACTTTCATGTGCCAAAGGACAAGAGGAACATGTTGGAAGCTTCTGGAAAGAAAGGTACATTTGTTGGTTACTGTGAAAATTCTAAAGCTTATAGAATATGTGTGCCTGCTCAAAGGAATATAGAGTTTAGCATGGATGTGACATTTGATGAAGATGCTTCCCTTGGGAAAGCAAGGGACACTCCTCCCCCTGCCAATGTTGAGAATAGGATGATGCCATGGACATTTTAGAAGGCCCTTCCGTGCTTGGGCCTGAGTCTGATCTTGCTAATGATCGCATGGAACCCATGGAACCCATGGACCCTTGGACCCCCTCTGTGTGATCGTCCTGCCAGGAAGAGTCCACTTTGGCTTTGTGACACCTTACAGGATGTTGAGAGACATGCTGCTGCCAGAGGATCCTTCAGAGATGCAAGAAGGCATGTCGATATCAGAGATGTGTTGTGGCTATGAGCAACATCATATAGGATGAACAACACACCTTTGAAGAAGCAACAAAAGAACATGTATGGAAAGATGCTATGACCGAGGAATATGAATCCATCATGAAGAACAATGTGTGGGAAGTGGTTCCGAGAATCAAAGGGAAGTCTGTTGTGACTTCTAAATGGTTGTACAAGATCAAGCATGAAGTGGATGGGAGTATCGAGAAATATAAGGCAATGTTCATGGCTAGAGGTTTCTCCTAGAAAGAGGGAGAGGATTATGATGACATCTTTGCACTAGTTGCTTGCTATACTACTTTCCAATCCATTGTTGTTCTAACTGCTAGTCAGGGATGGACTGTTCATCAAATGGATGTGAAGATTGCGTTTTTACATGGAATTCTCCATAAAGAAGTATATGTTGAGCAACCACAGGGCTTTGAAGTACATGATAGAGAACTCATGTGTGTAGGTTGAAGAAATCACTCTATGGATTGAAGCAAGCCCCTAGGGCTTGGTATGCCCACATTGATAGTTACCTGATGAAGCTTGGATTTACAAGAAGAAATGCCAATGCAAACCTCTACTTCAACGTTGTCCAAGGTATGCCCTTGTTTTTGGTATTATATGTTGATGATTTATTCTTGACAAGTGGAAAGCCTCTTATTCTCGAGTGTAGAGGGAGCTGGCCTCTGAATTTGAGATGAAATACCTTGGATTGATGTACAACTTCCTGGGCTTAGATGTGTGGCAAAAACCTAGTGAGATTTTCCTTTCGTAAGGGAAATATGTTGTTAAGTTGCTGGAAAGATTTGGAATGATAGAATGTAAGTCCATGGCCACATCAATGGAGATGAACTTCAAGAAGTTATGTGCAGAAGCTGAAGGACCTTATTTGGCAAATCCCTCTGAGTACCAATAGTTGATTGGGGGACTAATGTTCCTTGTGAACACTCGACTGGACATATGTTTTGCAGTTAACACTTTGAGTCATCTTATGACCGAGCCTCTACATGCACATTGGGTCATTGCTAAGCATGTGCTGAGATACTTTCATGGGGCTATTAATCTTCGATTGAGATATATACTGTCAGAGATGTGAAACTACATGCATACTTTGATGCTGTCTGGGCTGTAAATGTTGTTGACAGGAAGAGTACATCAGGGTGTTGTTTTAGTCTGGGATTTGCCATGATATCTTGGATGAGCAAGAAGTATAAGTCTATTGCCCTTAGCATGATTGAGGCAGAGTACATTGCTGCTAGCATGTCTAGCTGTGAGGTAATATGGTTGAGGAAGCTCTTTAGAGAGTTGTTTGAGCAGGTTCTGGATACAATAGTGATATATTGTGACAACAAGAGTGGGATTTGATTGACAAAGATTCTCGTGTTCCACAACAAGTCCAAGCACATTAAGATTAGATATCACTATATTGGGATATGGTGCAGAGAGAATCCATAAGGCTCCATCACATTTCAATTGATGAGCAGATAAAAATGCTTCTTACCAAGCCTTTGTCGAAAGGGAAGTTCTTGGTCTTTAGAGGTAGCTTGGACTGATGGATGTGACACTCCTGGGAAAGGGTCACGGCGAATCAAGAACACTAAGCTATGTTCTTCCCCCCTATTTGAGCTCTCAAGGGGAGGAATCGAGCTGAAGGGCTCCTAGGGTTGAGGGAACTCGTGGACATTAGGTGTGTCTAATCCTTACCTCAACGTAAGTGTGTATCTCCTCTATTGTCATTGTAGGGATCCTTACCTGAAATGGTAAGTGTGTATTTCCCCTTGCTGAGTATACTCTAGTATGCATCCTACCCACAAGCTGGGCTTGTCGGGATTGCCATCCATCTGGTCAATAGGTGAGGAGACCTGGGCGTGTCTGAACCTTACCTCTCTTGGTTAGTGTCTATCTCCCCCAAGGTAGTGGATGCAGGTGTTCTACCACTTGACTCTTGAGGGTAAAGGTGGGAAGATCAACAAACAATATGATAGCTGTGATCCTTGCCTCCCATGTTAAGTAGTATCTTGCCTATTGTCCTTGGATATAGGGTGGCAGATTTATCTCCCCTATGATGATTCTTCTTCTTTAGATTGAGTGTTCAACAAATGAGCAAAGATGAGTAGAGACGAGATATTACAACAATGATGATGATGAGACATTTGAGATGAGATGTATGGTGCAGTCGGTAATTCCTCCGTAGCTGAGAGGGATTGTTGAAATTTGGTAAATTCCCTCCTTTTGAAAGCCATCCTCACTCTTTGGAGACCCTACCAGCCCTTGGAAAAATTTAGTTTGCACAAGGAAAAATATTATTTTTAATGTGGAACTGGAACCACATCTATACAAAAAGTACAACTCAACCTGGGCAAGGAAATTCGACCTCATCATCCACATATAAATAGACACCACTTGGCATCATCACACAATCATTTCTTCTCTTGATTGGTTCGACTACTTCTGAAGTTGCAAGGTTCAAGCTCACACTTGCGAAGAAAAGAGAGCAAATTCTATTGAGTAGTGTTGACTTTTGTTTAGATCTGCTTGACCAGTATTGACATTGGGTTTTGGAATTGGTTTGTCTTGGGTTTTGACTTGGGATTGGAATCTGTCCTTGGAGGCTGAATTCAGGAGAAAAATTGACAAATTTTTTTGGGCACTTTGACCACATTTGACTGTAGACTTGAGGTAGCTTTGATCGCAGCATTGGCCTTGAAGTTGGCTGATTTTGAGGCAAAATTTTGTGATTGTTTTGACCAAGGTTAACTGAGGGAAAGAGGCTGAATTCTTTGCTTCCTCGACCAAACTTTTTGGAGCACTTTGATTGTTGATTGTTGACTAGTCAAGGCAAAGTTAATTGATATTGACTTTGACTAGAATTTGCAGATTTAACTTTTGACCAAGTTTGACGTTTGGGCTCATCTTTGCTTGTATAATGGATGGCTCGTTTGGATAGTCAAGGCTTTGACCTTTGACTTGTTATTGATGTACTTGGACTATGTATCTCTCAACTAAACTTTTGATGACAATCTAATAGAAGAATTTGGAAAGAGTTTTCCCCATTGTGGAGTTTTTCCTTGGTATTTGACCAAATTACATTGTCTCTATTGTTCTTGGCTGTCTTCTATTGTGCATTTGGGTTATTGTTCTATCTACAATTGCTTACTGTCATTGGAAGATTGAATTTATTAGATAAAATGATTGCTATTGAAAGAAGAAATTGATTAAGTGATTGTTATAATATAGAACAGTAGAAAATTAACATTTTAAAGGCCTATAGATTTGGATTAAGTGACAAATGAATTAGAAAGTTGGCTCACATGGATTTGATCAAACTACAAACTTTACAAGTTATGAGTTGTTGGGATGGATTAAGGGTTGAATGTACTTTAAAGGAAATGAACATGTATTTCCATAGATGGGGAGGCAATTACTGGTTTCCATGTTATAGAGAAAGCTTGTCGATTTCTCAAAGCGTCAAAGGGCAATGAAGGAAATTTAAGAATGACAACTTTTCGGGAAGGTTCAAAATTGGAACTTCATGTGGCCACCAATGTCAAAGATGTGAAAATTCCAAACTGGAATCCTATTGTAGCAACTGGAAATTATTTTCCTAACTGTTAATTTTTTTAACAATTTATTTGCAGTTTGCTACAACAAATACTGAATAAATCACATTGCAATCTACACATAAAATTGCAGAAGAATAAACTTTCGAAGAAATGATAGCACACACATAAAAATGACAATTATTTTTGGAGAAAAGTCCCCTGAAAATCCCAACTTGGGAAAACCGGTGCAACAACTAAGGTTTTTAATTATTAAGTAGTAGTGAAATAATCTGAGTACAATCTAGATGCCGAACACTGGCAATCTTGCAGAGAAAATACTTGCAAAAATCTAGTGAGGAATTTTCCTCACCCCATAGGCAAATCCGGGCTCTGACCACAGTTGCAAGTGAGCTGTCCAAACTGCCTCTGCGTCACCCTAGCGCAGTCCCTTATGTGCTCAGTCTGAATCAGTCTCTACTCAAGCCTTCTAGTCTGCTGCGGGCTGGGAAAATGTTTCTGCTAGCTCTCAGAACCTCTGTCTAACCTTTGGCACTGAAACTCAACTTTTACCTAGCAGAATCGAAATTGCCTTTAGAGGCTACTGGGTTGCCCCAACGTCAGCCTCTCTGTTGCTCCTCTGCCTCTGCAAATGCACTCACTGGATTTGGAAATCTTCCCCCGGCTTCACTGCCTCTGCCTCTCTCTCACTACTTTAATCCCTGACTCTCTCTTCAGCGACTGACTGCTGCTACTCTGGAAATCTATCTGCTCATAAATCGAACCTCTAAAGTGATTCCTCTTATAATCCTCTATTGGAGCACCAACGACCAAGATTAAAACTTAATCAATGGCTAGGATCATCTTTGGATTGATCCATGTGAGTTTCTAGATGATTCTCGCCTTGACTTAATTAATACACTGATTAATTAACCATATTCCCTAAGTCTAGACTTAGGAAATATTTAAAAACTGGTTAATAATCTAATTAAGTCATTTCTAGGTGGAATTTCCAGAAATGATTTCTGGGTTTTGGGGATCTTATGTCTTCTAGCCTCTCCAGACAATTTCAAGGCTAGAACACATTCGATGCTAAAAAAACTAACACTCCCTCTCAACGAGGAATGTCTACTAGTGCCACTGCACACCTTGTAGCAACACCTTGTCTATGTATCATCTCTTTTCATGCTGCTGATGTCTATCCATCTGCTCACCAACAATTGCGCAACTTTGATATATGCTACATCTTTGCTGCTACTAACCCTATTGTATCGCTGCTATCACTACATCTGCACTGCAACTCCCTCTCATCTGTGGTTTTTGCAACTGCAACATCTGCAACTGAAAAGCATCCAAATTACTAAATCAACTGTGTTCAGTATGATGCATTTGTCTCCGAGTCTTCGACTGCTACTAGCATCACCATTGTCACTGAAGAATCTGCACTGCTGCAGACTCTGCACTATGCCATCTTCACTGTTGCCAACTTTGCGCTGCGCTCCCAGCATCTCACTGCTACTAATCTCTGCAACTATCACTCGGTCTCTGACTGCCACTGGTCCATCTTGCTACTGAATATTGTGGGCCCCTGTAGCAAGGTACTGAGCCATGAGGTGGACTCCTCAAGGACCTTTCCCAATCTTTGTAATTCTCTGGGACTATAGTACCAAATCTCCCCACCTAAATCCTGGAGGTATATCAACAAACATGGTGAAGTCTTCTTTCAACTTGGAGGATAGCTTATTGATCTCTGTTGAAGCAGCTTGGAGGATAGCTTATCGATCTCTGCTGAAGTTGTCTGCTAGTCCTGCTTCTCCTCCTTGTGCTTCTTCTTCAGAGGACACTGGGTACTGTAGTGACCAAGCTCACCACATCTGAAGCACTTGACCTTCAACAAGTCCTTCTTGTTCTTCCTCTGCTCCTCTTGCCCTTGACTGGGACCCTTAGATGCAAGGGCCACATTCTCCTCCTCCTTCATGTGCTTCAATCCGCTGCTGCTGCCATTGATGGAGCTCTTTAGAAGACTTGCCTCAATTACTCTTGCTGCAAATCGGCCCACATCTTATTCCACTTTGGCAAGGTATCTCTGCGCAAGATATTTTGGATGAATACCTGCCACTCCTCTGAGACACTTTTGAGTGCCAATCGCACTAGCTCCTTGGGTTGAGGCACTGCCCCAACAACTACACGTTGGTCTCGGACCTCCTGAATCCTGGTGAGGAAGGGGTCTATGACTTCCCCTTTTTGCATCTTGATGCACCTCAACTTCTCCTCTATGTACATCTTACACTACTCGGAAGTACCTTGTTATAGTGTGAAGACGGTCTCCCACATCTCTTTGGCAGTATCTTTACCAGCTATGTGTGACACAATATGATCCCAGACTTTGTCTATGATCAACCTCTTTGCTTGTGCCATCTCCTTTTTGTATTCTTTCAGTTAATCTGTATCTGCGGGAACTGCTACCACTGCATCAATATATGTTTTCAAGCCATATTCATCTAGAAGGAAGGACATCCTTGCCTTCTAGATGACGTAGTTGGAAGCTTCATCCAACCTATCTTGATCACGAAGCCTGACAGTGGCCATCTCAATGATCTATCGAAAACTTCCTCTTTCCTTCTGCTCAACTGCTACTCTACTATTCGCACTTCCTTCTAGAGTGAGAAGATATGCTCACAACGATTGCTGATCTGCAAGGAAAAATTGAAGTTCTTGAGACTAGAAGTTCCTTGAGGAAAGTTTTCCCTCTGTGCGTGCTCTTCTTCCTTCCACCTGATGTTGGCTCTGCTTTAGCGTACTACTGCAAAACTTTTGCGTCCAGCTAGAGATCTGCCCAACGGAAATCTAAGTTTTGCTCCCTCTGCCTCTAGAATCACTCAATCTAGAAAGATCAAATTTTTCTGCCCTTCACTCAGAAAAATCGAACCTCTACAAGTAACTCGGCCTCTTGGCATAATGACTACGCTGCCCTTGGGAATTTCGGCCTCCTACCCAAAATGAGCAGCGGAATTCCTTCTCTCTTCACCACTGAGTTCTCTGGCTAGTTAACTGTGCTCTGATACCATGTGAAAATTCCAAATTGGAATCCTATTGCAACAACTGGAAATTATTCTCCTAATTCTTAATTTTATTTAACAACTTATTTGTTCTTTGCTATGACAAATATTGAATATATCACACTGCAAGCTACACAAATAAAATTGTGGAAGCATAAGCGCTGGAAGAAATGCTAGCACACACACATAAAAATAACACAATTATTTTTGGACAAGAGTCCCTGGAAAACCCAACATGGGAAAACCGGTGCAACAGCTGAGGGTTTTAATTATTAAGCCACAGTGAAATAATACGAGTACAATTTGGATGCCGAATAGTGGCAATCTTGTAGAAAAAATACTGGCAAAAATCTAGTGAGGAATTTTCCTCACCCCAGAGGCAAATCCAGGCTCTGACCACAGCTCCAAGTGAGCTGTCCAAACTGCCTCTACGTTGGCTCTACGTCACCCTAGCGCAGTCCCTTTTGCGCTTAGTCTGAATCATCCTCTACTCAAGCCGTCTAGTTTGTTGCTGTTTGGGAAAATGTTTCTCCTAGCCCCCGAAACCTCTGTCCAGCATCTGGCACTGAAACTCGACTTTTCCACGTCGATCTCCTCTTGTAATCCTTTGTTGGACCACCAACGACCAAGATTAAAACTTAATCAATGGCTAGGATCATCTTTGGATTGATCCGTGTGAGTTTCTAGATGATTCTCGCATTGACTTAAGTAATATTGATTAATTTACCATTTTCCCTAAGTTTAGACTTAGAAAATATTTAAAATTTGGTTAATAATCTAATTAAGTCATTTTTAGGCGAAATTTCCAGAAACGATCTTTGGATTTTGGAGATCTCATGCAATCCAGCCTCGTCACAAAATTTCAGGGCTAGAACACATCCAATGCTACAAACACTAACAAAAGAAGGCTTAGAGACGAAACATATTGTGAGTTGGTGCATTTGTGTTGTTAACACACCACACCTTGCCATCTATGTCTTGGGGCTTCATCATTGGAAACATAAAGTTTTCACTGGCTATATCCCTCATTACCCTTGCTTTGAGGACAAAATCAATTTTTAAGGGGATGACAATGTTGTAGACATAAACATAATAATAATAATAATATAAATACTGGTAAGTTATTTAGTTAATGAGATGTCAAATCTCATATACCCTTTTCGCCTTTTGACCAGCCAATGATACAAGTTGACTATCATAAGGCTCATTGTAATACCATCTTTTCATTTTTGATCCTTATATATATATATATATATATATATTTTTTGTTGTATCCAATTAAATCCTTAAGTAATAAGTGCTTTAGCTACAAGTATGGGAGACCAACAATACAATGTGGTTCTAAGCCCTTACAAGCAAGGTATAATAAGTGCTTGAAAGACAACACAAGTGAAGCACTTCACTCCAAAGTACATTTCATGCTCCTAGGTGATGCCATATAGAATAAGGGATCCAAGATGATGTAGCTACACAAGGTAAGTCCATATCCCTCTATCACAAGCCTCTACGGACTCCATTGATTCTTCAAAGCAATGTAATCCACTAGCCAAATTACCCCTTACAAGTAAATTGTCACAACCCAAGCATCCCCATGCTGACTTCAAGCCTTTGAAAAGGAATTCAAGCAACCCCATGTTATATAGAGCCTAATGTCTCTCCTCTTGGATGCACAATACTCCTCCTAGGTAGGGGATGCTCCACGAAAATGAACTCTCTATTTGGCAAAAGGCTTCCACCAAACTATCACAAGAAATCAAATGCCAAGGCAAGAAGACACCTAGCTAAGGTCAAGCAATCACTAATCTAGCTATCTCCACAATGCAAGTCCATCATGGTACATTTATGATATTTGAGTCTTTCTTTGACCATCTAGGGGTTGAACATACAACATGTACTCCAAGGCTCATGAAGCACACAAAACATGGTGTAAACACTTTTGGAGTAACCCCAGAGTCAAACACTTTTGGAGTATTCCAGTGGTCCAAGGCCACTCTAGAGTCAAAGAATGGTCCATCGAGCTCTTCAACAAAGGAGGTCGAAATTTTCTATGGATATGTGCAACAACATCAAGGGTTCAAATTTTTTCTGGAGGGATCAAGCCACGGATCAAGTAAGCTAGCCGTTTTTTCCACATGGAGGGTTCTAGCTCTCTTATTTTCTTTATAAGGGTGCTCTATGCTCATTTGTATCATGAAAAATCTTGAGGTCTTGGCTAAGTGAAGCTGTATAATATTTCTTTCTGAGCAATAAAGATAAAGTATTTGGGGCAAAACTATGGTGTTATTCTTCAATTATATGGTAATATCTTTCTAATCTATTGAGCTTCATGTTATTACTAATGTTTTAATATTGTTATTTCCATTAGCTCGTGAAGATTCATTGGTGTACAATTATCTTGCATCATTGTTTAGATCTGGAGAAACACTTTAGGTGGAGTAGATCTATTGGTTTTTTGTTAAACCCTTAGACTCCTCTTCCACTGTGTTATCCAAATCTCTGAAGATCTAACAAACCTTTATCAAGTTTGTAGAAATTTATTATATTTGATCATACCTTGGATACTTGGGAACATTCTCAGTTGAAATAACCAACTATTCAAGGCATAGAAGCTTAGGAACCCGTAGTGGGATCATTCGAAGACTTATCAGTGGAAATAAGAAAGGGGTTTTCCTGCCATTTGCTCTAGATCAAAATTCATCTATCTTTAAATCTCTCTCAAAAATTATTTGTAAAACCTTAATGAATAGATCTACGACTGAAGAGCTTATTCTTGTAAATTTCTAAATAGATATTGTATATATTTTCTTCTAACCTTGTATACAATTTCTATTTATCATGTATATATTTGTGGGATTTTATTGAGTTTTCTTTGCAGATCAGAAGAGAGGGTATCAATTTTGTCTTGGATCTATTTGTACATATTTTTGCAAGATTGATCCCATCGAATTTCAAGGAAAATCTTTTTTTTGTCAAGCGCTAATCTTCCTCCTAGCCTAGACAGCTAGGGTTTCAGGGCTAGGGAAGTTTTCGTGAGGCTGTCTAGCATTTTTCCTTGAGGCCGCAAGTGTTTGAAATCCTTTTCTGCTTCAAGATCAAATCCTATCTAGGGTTTCATATAATTTTTTGCAAACCTTTCTTGAGGATTTCACTTGGGGTTTTAGCCATTTTACACTTCAGAACTCTCTTGTGATAGCTGCTAGCCTTGGGGGCTTGTTTTGGGTATCTAACAAGGTTTGGTTCATTCTTTGTGGCATTGTACTTGTTTCTCGTAGGCAGTCCTTGGCTGCAAAAACTACACCGAGAAACCAACTCGACCAACCTTTAGGTTCAAGCTGGCCCTTCAACCAAAGGGGGCTCCCTCAATTGTTACGAGGCCTTGTTTAACGTTGTTCACTGTTACTGGACAACAACCTATGAAGCAAAATGGCCAGATTTATGATTTAATTTTGGGTGGTTGCTGATGATTGTCCAATCTTTGTTTATGAATGAACACCCCTCTTACATAGTCCTTCGTTAAACAGCCTCCAGCCTGACAGAATAACATGCTCTTTTTAAAGAATTTGACAGAAGAATATAAGGGAATTCTTGATAATTAAGCAGTCATACTGAATACTTAATCAAACAGTGAAATTTGGATGCGTGTAGAAGATTTCCACAACCAAACAAGACACATTCAAGAGATGGCAGAAGGCAACAATTAAAAGATGTAGAGGAATTAACTAAGGCAAACAGTCCTGTTAATTAATCTCTGTAAATGATTATAACTTTGTAGGGGATATCAGAGAGATTGACACTCAATCTCTTCTTACTCGGATCTCCTATGTTACTTTAAACATGTGTAGAAATAAAGTATGAAAGCACTAGAAAAACATACAGGAAAGACGATTCCTGTCAAGAACTAGAGCTAGAATATGTCAATTAGGATTTCTGTAATAAAATATTTACAAAGTGACAGGGTTTTGGCATCAAAAACCAACCTTTTACATTACAAATGAAACAATATATAGAATAAATCTCTTCTAAACTGTTACAATAATTTTGGAATAAAACCCTGAACAATAACTACAAATAAAATAATATCTCTAATTTATCTGCTGGAAACTTTGAACTGTTTGCAAGTATTGTGGATTGAAATTTGGAATTGGTTCATTGCGTGCTGGAAATCTTTAAAATGATCTTCTAATGCTGATTTCATGCAATAATCTGCTCATTTGTTTTCCAACTGCCAACTATGCCCTGTAAATATGGAAATGAAGATAAGCTCGTCACTTATATCCTTGGGTGCTCAGATGATGATACATTTCCTCAAATTGTGCATTTGATTCTTTTAATATATCACTATGTCTTGAATTAAATTTTGATCCTGCAGACTCATACTGTTCATATGATGGCTCTCTTTAACATGTAAGGATGTATCAAAATTTGTAGATGCATAATTTTCTCTTCTAACTGTCCATTTCTAGAATACAGGTTAGGCATAGAAGTACATGCAGTGATAAATTGAAAATTTTAGCTACGGCCTGCAACAAGAGTACCTTGTATATCTTTCAAAATCTGCTAAGGAGCACAATCCTCAATCTTTCTTGTTCTGTCAGTTGCCCATGGAAATCAACTAGTTTCCCCCAAAAATCATCTAGAATAGATGCAAACTGGCGCGTTTCTGCATAACCTAATCCAGACGACTTTGAAAGGCTTCCACTTCCACTACCTTTGAAATAACTTCAGAATTTAAGCCATACGTGACTCAACATTGGCAGTACAGGATGAGAAGAGTTCCTTGAATCTGGAGATGCGAAACTTGGAGGTCCAGCAGTTTCTGCTCCCACAAATTCATTCTCTATGTACCGCAAAGCTCCAATCATGAAATCATAACCAAGCTGGTGCCTTAATGGGCTAGATTCAGTAGAAGAACCAAATGACAGGTGACTGAAACATTTTCATATACAACATGACAACAACCTCTGGATAACCACTTGCCAAAGATTCTGCTTCTTCTAAAGAAACTGAAAACTGTGGATATGAACCTTGATAAGGGCACCAATTGATCGGATCAATATGCTCATATGAAAATACTAATTCAGAAACACTATAAACGTCAGAGTCGTCCTCATACATTATGTTTTCATATGGAATGTCTTCATGTGAATTACACCCATTTTCATAAAGTCACTGCCCCTCTTCAATATCTCTGCAATTTGGGCACTGCATTATTCCCTTTAAACACATTTATTGAAGATGATAGCTTGAAACATAGAATGTTTTCAATAATGTCAACAGTAGGATCATCTTCAATGTTTCCAGGAGTGTCAAAAACCTTAGATTTTGTAGGTTCTTCTCTTGCAAAGCCACAGATCCCTTTTCCTGGAAGAGGTCTGGCCTGGTTACATGAATGTAGCAGCAAATTGCTACTGCCACCACAGTGACTACCACCAAAATAATAGAGATTTTAGGCACCAAATGAGAAAACCAACGGCGTTGTGAGTTGGGCCTGCAAAATTTTCCATTGGCTTCCGTTACATTATGTGGATCAACAACTTCATTATCTGGACTGTCTGGATCAGCACCTTCAGCTTCTTGATCCTCTGTTCTCTTGAAGTTCCTAGCCTCCATGATATGCCCCTTGTTGTAGTATTCATTTTCTAAGCAATTCACAGAGCTTTGGAAAGGCTTACAAGAGCCATTGTTGCCACAGTTTTCACAAAGGCTGGATGGAGAACTGTTGAGGGTTTCATGAGACCGTGAAGGGTAATCTTGGCTCTTTCAACTCTCAGATTGAAAAGCTCCAATTTTGTCGTAGGAACAGGATACTGAAACTAACCATACAATTCTCAGAGTACTTCTAATTCGAAGCAATCTCCATGTAGGAACCTTCATCATAAATTATACTAAGGAAAGCTAATGGACAAAGAAAAATATAACAAGGTCCCCGCGCTCCAATCCGATCGGTCATCAATTCCCAATACTGAGTCGTTAATTCTCCCCATTGCTACCAACAGAACTAATCTTGTCATCCCCAGATGCAGAGACAAGTCATGGATCCTCAAATATATGTGAATAAACCGGGCGAGGTAGGACACCATCTCTTCATTCCAAGCATCATTAGTTGAGCTAGAAGATACCTGCCATCTCAAATTCACTAGAAAAACTTTGATTTACAGTAGCTGTCGTTCTTGTAGAGAAGATAGACACTGCGCATCTGAAACATGGCCACAGAAGGATCTTATTGCCACCTTAAACCCTGCTTGGCAAAATTGTCCTATGCGCTGTCCTTGAAACCACAAGTGGATTACGGGGGAGGGGGTGCTGCAGGTAAGCAGTTTTCGACCTGGGGGAACTGAAATGCTCCAAATGATGCCATGTAATCACAGGTGGTTTTGTGAAACAACTTATTTCGGAGCTCCCCACTCTTATCAAGCATCTTTCGAATGAGGGGGTCCGAAATTTTTATTGTCCGTAGATCTTCATTGACTTTGTGTCAACCACTTATCACCTTTGAAATCTGTAAGACCTTTTTCATTAGGCAGATACATTTCATTCTCTATTTCTTGTTCCATTTTTATGCTTTCTTTATCTCAGGCCTTGGCATATTGTATTAGGTGCTGCTTTGGTGGGCTAACACCAATGAATAATGAACTTTGGCATATAAACTTGGAGATTGGATGCTGAGTCTAATATTTTTTATATTTCCTTTAAAAAAAATATAACTCTTTAATAGAATTTCGCCCATAAAATTTGCATAAACCTTAAAGCTTTTGCCCAGAATTAGTTAGCAAATTTTTAAAAAGTTTGTAACTTCCAAGGTGTAAAAATAAGTTACAACATCGGCTCCAACTGGGGACTTCCTCCCCCTGTGGGATGCAGAGAACTAGTAGACCAGCTGCCGTAAGTATTGGGCAATGGAGTCATGCCATCAACCTATAACCTGAAGCTGCAATCTGCTATAATCAAACTGATACTCCCAACTAAATAATCTAATACTCACTGAATCTGAAAATAACTAATTCAACCCCACACAACCTTTACCTAAGTGAACTGAATTGAACATCTGCACTGTTAGGTGTAATCTGCTTTCCAATGTAACCAAGTGAGGAGTGGATTTACTGGTAGATTCATTTGCCACCAGCGGAACACTTGAAACATATTTACAATATAAAACTCAAACTCCATAGGCAACAGAGACTTACATGTGAACTCATAAAATTGCACCCTTTGTTAATGTTTGAAACTTTTGATCATCATCAAAAAGAAGAAAGATATGCTGCCGAATGAAACTATCACTATGAAGAAGAAAAAGATGCAGCTGCATGCTATTATCACAGGCAAATATACACTTATCATTTTGAACCAGCTAAATCCGGAAACCAGTGGAATTGCCATATGACAAAGTGTAGTTGCTAGGTGAAAGCAATGCAAACAATATCAATTGTCTAGTCTTTGTTCACCTCAGAGAGTAGATCTAGTCGTTTATCGTGATCAAGGGAAAAATTTCTTCGTCACTTCGTTCCCCGACAACAATGCCAAATGTTGTACTTGTTTCTTATATGCAGTCCTTAGTTGCAAAAACTACACCGAGAAACTAACTCGACCAATCTTCAAGTTCAAGCTGGCACTTGAACTAGAGCGGGCTCCCTCAATTGTTAGGAGGCCTTGTTTAATGCTGTTCATTGTCACTAGACAATAACTTATGAAGCACAATGGGCAGATTTATGATTTAATTTTGGGTGGTTGCTGATGATTGCCCAATCTCTGTTTATGAATGAATACCCTTCTTACAGAGTCCTTGGTCAAAGTGCCAGCCTCCAGCCTGACATAATAACGTGATTTTTTTAAAGAATTTGACAAAAGAATATAAGGGAATTCTTGATAATTAAGCGGTCATACTGAATATTTAATCAAACAGGAAAATTAGGATGCATGTAGAAGATTTCTACAACCAAACAAGACACATTCAAGAGATGACAAAAGGCAACAATTAACAAATGTAGAAGAATTAACCAAAACAGACAGTGCCATTAATTAATCTCTATAAATGATTATAACTTTTCAGGGGATTTCAGAGAGATTGGAACTCAATCTCTTCTTACCCGGATCTCCTATGTTACTTTAAACATGTGAGGAAATAAGGTATGGAAGCACTAGAAAAACATACAAGAAACACAATTTCTGTCAAGAATTGGACCTAGAATACTTCAATTAGGATTTCTGTAATAAAATATTTACAAAGTGATTGGGTTTGGGCATCCCATTCAGGTAGCTCCAAATGATGGGTCCGAGCGGAGAGGGGGCGAGGCACGGATCTCTCGGTTCACTGCTAGAATGGCAATGGCTCCTTCTGGTCTTCACCAAGCCTACTTGAGGAAGCCCTTAGCTCAGCAGACTTCCTCCTGGTTACCAAGACGCATGCGAGCCCAGTCCGAACTCTCCCCGACATTATAGGATACTAGTGGACCGCAGTTTGCAGATAGGAGACACAGAGTTCAAGAGGTGTCAGGGGATCAGGGGGTGTTGCTTGCCTCGTGCATGATAGCCTCAGGAGCAGAATATCAGTGGTCGCAATCGATGAGTATGCCAGATTCATGTGGATTCAGATCAGAGCCAGAACATCACCTCCGAGAGACATTTATGTCGCAGTCTGTTACTTCCCACCTATCTCGTCTCCCTATGCTATTCACAATAGCTCAGACAGAGACCCTTTTACAGACCTGTACTCTGACATCACTAGGTTTTCGGCAGTAGGGGACGTCATTCTCATGGGGGACTTCAATGCCCGGACCAAAGACCTCCAGACTCTTATGCATGATTGGACAGGGGATATATTTTGCACTCGGGGGATTGACTTGACCACGATTGGCATGCACTGGACCTTCGAGGATCACTTGGGACCCACCACAACCTATGGGAGATATCTGCTACAGTTGGGAGAATCTCAAGAGTTGATAATTCTGAATGGCCTACCATGTTTCCCATCCTCGTACTTCTTTACCTGCAGACCATTTGGAGGTTGGGCAAGTGTGGTTGACTATGCTATTACAAACCCAGATCTCCTCCCTTACATAAAAAATTTCTCAATCATCCCCATCCCTCTCGCAGATCTTGCACTTCTCTCACTCTCTCTATAGTTTGACCTCCTGAATCCATCTCCTACTCTTCCCCGTAGCCCTCCCAGGACCACCTTCCGATTTGAGGAGGGTGAGCCTAATCTCTTCTCCTCTATCCTCAAACAGACACTCCCATCGGAGTCCCAGTTCGCCTCTTATAGCTCCGCCAAGGACAAATACCAGTGCCTCTCATATGTAATCTGGGAAGCTGTGCTCCAATCCTTCCCCCATTCTACCCGTACAGCCACCACCTCCCACAAACCGGGAAATTGCCCTATGAATAAATGGTATGACTAGGAATGCAAGTCTATGCATCAAGACTTCTGACACGCATTCTAGAACTCCTTACCAACATACCCAAACCTCTGTTCAGCCTACCGTTGCCTCCTTCGCCGCAAGAAGCACCTTTTCATTGCCCATAGGAGACAGGTTCTTTCTACTCTCCTCCTTCGCTCTCCTAAAGATTTCTAGGGGACCATCCTTTCCCGGCGCTCACCTACCCCGGTCGACCTTGATCCTGCCTCAATATTCTCTCACACCTCCCAGCTGTATGACATTCCTGGGCAGCCTCTGATTCAGGTTACTTCCCCCCCACTTCCTGCCACCTTTTCTCTGACAAAGATATCAGACAGGCAATATGGACAATGAATAGCAGCAGGGTAGCAAATGAAGAAGGCTTCCAAGAAGAATTCTTCAAGCATGGATTTCACCCCCTAGTAAGATATCTGGTGGACCTTTTCAACCAGGTGGTTCGGGATGGATTTCCGGATGGTTGGTCACACCACATTATCTACCCGATCCACAAGTCAGGGTCTACTTCCGACCCCAACAACTATAGGACAATCATGGTTGGGCACACATTCTCCAAGCTATATGCTACAACACTCCACAGGACACTCTTCCATTTCCTTGAGCAGAGACAACTCAGGGCCAAGGGCCAAGCAGGATTCTGCCCAGACCACCAGACGATCGACCACATCCTTACTCTTCATGCGGTGATCGAGGAGGCTAGGCATCGATCCTCTAAAGTGTACTGCTGCTTTGTAGACTTCCGAAAGGTCTTTAACTCAGTCCTGAGGGAAGACCTTTTCCAGAGACTAAGAGAGATTGACATTTCCTCGACTCTCCTGACAGCTATCATGCACCTCTATGAGGCCGTCCTTGGCCGTCTGCGCATAGTTGGAGGAATGTCGGATTTCATCCGAAGCACCATTGGGGTCAAGCAAGGATGCCCCCTTTCTCCTACTTTATTCGGAATCTATATCAATGAGCTTGAGTCCTTCCTCCGGGAGCATATCCAGGACACAGATGGGTGTCTCTTCACCAGGTCCTGATTTCCATCCTCCGTTTTGCAGACGATATTGTCCTTATTGCCTCCTCCCAAGAAGGCCTTCAGAGATAGCTGGATGCTCTCACAGCTTTTTTTGATCGGAGGCATCTAACTGTGAACTTGGGTAAAACCAAAGTGATTATCTTCAATGGAGTAAAGAAAACCTCAGACTTCCACTTCCTATTCAAAGGAGAAGAGATCGAGATTGTCAGCACCTATACATATTTGGGAATTCAGTTTTCAAGGCCTCGCTTCAGCCTGCGGCCAACCCTTCAACCTCAGATCAACAAAGGGTATGGCTCCCTAGCCCTTCTGGAGCAGCACTGTTTCTGACACCATTTCCAGGACATCTCGTCCAAAATGAGCATCATGGACACTTTGATTCGCCCCATAATGCTTTACGGCTTAGAGATTTGGGGTCCTTCTCTCCTAGAGTCAGATTGGGCTTCAGCGGAGCGGGTCCAGACCCTCCTGTTGCGCCGTTTCATTAGGTGCAAGCAGACAGTTCCTCAGCACATCATTCTAGTAGAGTTCGAGCCTCAACCTTTCCGCCTAGAGGTGATTTTTAGGTTAGTGTTGCTCCTACAAAGGCTCCGAGGCCTGGCAAACACGAGGAAGGGTTGTGACAGATACCCATATTTAGCATATTGCTTCTCGGAGAACATCGCCTGTATGTAGACAGGTTGATCCAAATGTTGGTACACTGGTGTGATAGAGCTTCTGGAGGCTTCAGGAATCTAGATTAACCATCTCCCTCCTTTTCAGTACTCTCTAAATGCTCCAGGCCACCTCCTCCCCAATCATCAAGAGCTGAATAAAATCATTAAGGAGGATATTTACAAACGATACATTCAGACTACATGGACCAATCCTCCCAATGGGTTGCTTCCGAAAATGGCCTTCTATGCGGAGCATTGCCTGGAGATCAGCAATGGGCTCATCATCAGACCCCAGTACATGCTCCAACATTGGATGCATGCCCTTAGAATCCCCCTCGTGCAGCTCAGAGTTGGGTCTCACAGACTCCGGGTGGAGACAGATCACCACATTGATAGGGCAGATAGGATTTGCCAGCTCTGTCACTTACAGGAGATAGAGACAGAGACACACTTCATCTTCGGATGCCCTGCTTACTACGAGATTCAAGGTCGTTTCCATTGTCTCTTCAGGTCTTCTTAGACTTTGACTAGCTTCCTCAGATATGTTGACCCGGGATGCCTTGCACTTTATCTCCAGGAGGCCTTCAGATTTCGGGTCCGTTTTCTTCAACCCCCCACTAGATCGGACACCACGTAGAAGATCACGGACTTCTTTAGGGTGCTAGCATCAGCGCGGGGCACCAAAAGAACCGTTGACTGACCCACAGACCTTGAGATCAGATTAGTGCGATCCCGAGGGGGTCGACCCACCAGATTGCACCAGTGCTCTAGGATTGGATCCATCCCTGGGAAGCGCCCTAGAACCTCCATGCGATAGCAGCGACAGCCCAGTATGCCCACAGGACAACAAACTTTGACAAGCTTCTCTCAGTTTTCTTCTCTCGACCTCAGATGTTAGGAGTAGGAACAGGACAGGAGACTCCTTCCCCCCCTTTTTCTTCTTCTCCTTCTCTGTGTCATCGCAGTGCTTTGTTTCGAAGCTGAGAGCTTCTAGCTTCTACATTTACATTTACTTGGATTATAGATGTATTTTCTGCTTTTTAATAGAAATGTTAAAGGGGACCATTTGGTCCACCGGCTGGGCATGTCGTAATCATTGTAACTGACAGTCCCGTTGACCTATTATGGTCATTTGTTGGACATTAATAAAATTGTCTTATCTTATCTTATTACAAATGAAACAATATATAGAAATAATTTCTTCTAAACTGTTACAATAATTCTGGAATAAAATCTTGAACAATAACTAAAAATAAAATAATATCTCTAATTATATGTTGGAAACTTTGAACTGTTTGCAAGTATTGTGCATTGAAATTTGGAATTGGTTCATTGCTTGCTGGAAATCTGCAAAATGATCCTCTACTGCTGATTTCATGCCATAGACTGCTCATTTGTTTTCCAATTGCCAAATTTTACCTTTAAATCTGGAAATGAAGATAAGCTCTTGTCACTTATATCCTTGGGTGCTCAAGTGATGATACATTTCCTCAAATTGAGCATTTGGTTCTTTTAATATATCACACTGTCTTGATTTAAATTTTGATCCTGCAGACTCATACTGTTGATATGATGGCTCTCTTTAACATCTAAGGATGTATTGAAATTTGTAGATGCATAATTTTCTCTCCTAACTGTCCATTTCTAGAATACAGGTTAGGGATAGAAGTACATCCAGTGATAAATTGAAAATTTTAGCTACTGCCTTCGACAAGAGTATCTTGTATATATTTCAAAATCTGCTAAGGAGCACAATCCTCAATCTTTCTTATTCTGGCAGGTGCCCATGGAAATCATCTAATTTCCCCCAAAACTCATCTAGAATAGATGCAAACTGGCACCTTGTTGCATAACCCAATCCAGACGACTTTGAAAGGTTTCCACTTCCACTGCCTCTGAAACTTCAGAATTTAAGCCAGATTCTAGGATGAGACGAGTTCCTAGAATCTGGAGATGTGAAACTTGCATGTCAAATAGTTTCTGCTCCCACAAATTCATTCTCTATGTACCGCAAAGCTTCAATCATGGAATCATAACCAAGCTGGTGCCTTAATGGCCTAGATTCACTAGCAGAACCAATGGATAGGTGACTGAAACATTTTCATATACAACATGACAACAACCTCTGGATAATCACTTGCCAAAGATTCGCTTCTTCTAAAGAAACTGAAAACTGTGGATATGAACCATGATAAGGGCACCAATTGATTGGATCAATATGCTCATATGAAAATACTAATTCAGAAACACCATAAATGTCATAGTCGTCTTCATAAATTTTGTTTTCAAATGGAATGTCTTCATGTGAATTACACCCATTTGCATAAACCCAATGCCCCTCTTCAATATCTCTGCAATTTGGGCACTGCATTATTCTCTTTAAACACATTTATTGAAGATGATAGCTTGAAACATACAATGTTTTCGATAATGTCTAGGATCAACTTCAATGTTTCCAGGAGTGCCAAAAACCTTAGATTTTGTTTTAAGCATGGTTCTTCTCTTGCAAAGCCACAAATCCTTTTTCTTGGAAGAAATCTGGCCTGGTTACATGAATGAAGCAGGAAATTGCTACTGCCACCACAGTTACTACCACCAAAATAATAGAGATTTTAGGCACCAAACGAGCAAACCAGTGGCAGTGTGAGCTGGGCCTGCAAAATTTTCCATTGTCCTCTGTTACATTATGTGGATCAACCAGTGTTACTTGGGAGTGGGAGCGAAAGCGGGGAGCGGGAGCGAAAACGGGTGCGGGAGCGACATTTTCAGAAGCACTTGGTTTGGGAGCGAATCCTGGAGCTTTTTAT